>PVJO010006520.1:0-89697 GCA_004026905.1 Hystrix cristata
TTTTGGGGAAGGGACTGGCTCACTCAGCTCCTTTGTTTCTAACTGTACTATTCCCTGGAGAGCCCTGGTCCCCAAAAATCTTTGAAGGGAGTTGAAGGAGGAAGTTCTGTCTTCTGTAGCTACTTCCAGCTGAACAGTAGCATTGGCCCTACCTACATGGAGACCAAGGAACTCTCGCCCTGACATCTCGGGATTCGAAGGAGTTGAGCCCTTCCTCTGAAGCTTTCTTGGTGATCTGCGAATGTGGAAGCAGGCTCTGATCCTGAGTTATGGTCATCACCAGTAGTTTGACGGCTGTCAAACAAGAAGAAACAAATTTGAGTAAGAGATTAAACATGTAGGACCTAAATAGTGGTGGTACAAGAAGCACTAATGAGGGCCATGTTTGGGACAGTAACCAGGACCCCAAATTCCAGATATTTGACCAGGACATCCATGACTCAGATGGTCTTTTGTGGATCTTGGAAGCTTGGTCAGCCAGTTTTTGTGCTGTGTCCCTTATTATTTTAGACTTATCAACAAAGGAAGTACGCTCTTCATTTAGGGACAAACATGGCCCCTTTGTCTCAACTGTTAGGCGGTCTGGTCCTCTCCAATGTTGTATGACCATTATTACCAGTGAGTCTATCTAGTCTTGAAGGAAGGTGTTACTCTGTGCAAGTTCCTCTAGGTTGTCTGTCAAGTTCTTAGGTGGCTGTTGATGACAGGAGAAAGATGTGATTAGTTTCAGAGTGTGATGTAGGTAGTCACTCTTTATTATCTCTTTTCGAGGCAATTTTTTAATAACCCAGGATGATACCAGAAAGAGCAGAAAAGACCTAAAAGATGTCATGTTAGAATTTGGAATAAGAACCTTAAGTGTAGTGGTATATTTATGCAATTTACTTAGGGAGAGTAAGCTCTTTTGCCTATCTGGTTCACCAGAATAGTTGGTGTTTTCTTTTCTGAAAAGAAGCTTGAGATGGTTTGTTGGTTCAAGGTGTATGAAGCTTGTGGTCCTTCATCTTTTGGCGTCTCATGTGGTTTGAGTTTTACCCTGGAGAGGAGAATCCAACTATCTGTTCCCTGTACCTTAATGGCAGAAGGAATGGTTAGTAAGGTTGTGAAAGGGTCTTTCCATCTGGGTAAAAGTTGGTCTTGTGGCCCACCCTCTTTCCAGGTTTTGATTAGAACCTGGTCCCCAGGATGGATTCTGAATTGACAGTTATTGTTAGTCCCGGGAGTGGAAGAACCTTGTTCCCATATTCTCGGAGGGCCTGTTGGAATGTCCCTAGGTGGGCTATATGATGAAGGAGTTGGGAGGTTTCAGTATCAGTGAGTAGATCAGAGGTCAAAAATGGCCTCCCATAAAGTATCTCAAATGGTCTGAGAGTTCGGACTTGAGAGCTGCCCGAAGTCTCATTAAGGCAATTGGAAGGAGATCTAGCCACTTATGGTGGATCTCTTGACACAGTTTGGCTAAGGTCCTTTTAAGAGTTTGATTAGTTTTCTCAACTTTTCCTGATGATGGAGTCTCCATCAGTGTGGAGATAGTATTTAATTCCCAGTGCCTTGGCAACTCCCTGTGTGATTTGGGACATGAAGGGGGATCTGTTATCACTCTGGACAGATCTAGGCAGTCCAAACTTAGGGCTTATTTCTTTACGGAGAATCTTTACCACCTCTAGGGCTCGTACTGACCTGGTAGGGAAGGCTTCTATCCACCTGGTAAAGGTATCACTGCATACCAGGCAGTACGTATATCCCTTGCATATAGGCATATGGGTGAAGTCTACTTGCCAATCCTCCCCAGGGGAGAACCCAGGTCTTTCTACTGGTTCAGGCGATGGGGGAGGATGAGCCTGTGGGTTATGCAGGGCGCAGACAGGGCGTGCCTTACAGACCTGGGCTACAACATTGTGGATTTCAGGCCCTATAAAGAGTCTATGGGGGCTGGGGATTTAGCTCAGTGGTTACAGTGCTTGCCTCGCAAGCATAAGGTCCTGAGTTCGATCCCTGGCACTAAAAAAAAAAAAAAAGAGTCTGTGTGCCGTAGTGGTGGTGGCATCTCACCTTAGGTGGAAGGCTTCATGTAGGGACTTAATAACTTTCCATTGTAGCCATCATGCCAAGAACAACTGGGGTCCTGCATACCACCATTGGCCCTTCTTAGTTCCTCTATCATTATGATTCATTTAAAGCTCTTCTGTAGAATACCCTGGTTTTAAATCTAGATCTTGGAATGGGATTATGGGTAGAGCTGTCTCATTAGTAGCTGTGAGGTCTTATACTAGCTGATATTCTCTTGACAGCTTGACTACTGGCGAAATAGGCATATTACATGGGGACCTGCATGGCACCAGTAATCCTGTAGCCAGAAATCTATCAATAATAGGCTTTAATCCCCAGCTAGCTTCTTTCTTAAGAAAATACTGTCTTCTGTGAGGATACAGATCAGGGTCTTCTAGCTGAATAACTACTGCAGTGGCCTTGATAGCCCTCTCTGGGGTGCTATCGTGCCATCCTTGAGGATCTACCCTTGGCAGGGACATCGGGCTCAATGGATTCAGGCTGGCTGAATCCCTACCAGCTAGGACACGGATTGCCAGAAGTTTGAGTATTAGAGTGGCCCTGCATAGGAAGAGTATGTCCCTTCCAATTATTGGAGCGGGGCACTCTGGTATCACCATTAAGGCAGCTTGAAAAAGGAAATTCCAAAAGGCAATTCAGAGTAGGAGTAAAGAAAGCCATTTGGGTAACTATCAAGGCCCACAACAACTTTGGAACAGGATGAAAGCTCACCCCAGTAAGAAACCAGAATTAAATAAGTTGCTCCAGTATCACAAAGGAATGTAATTTGTTTGCCCGCTACATCTAAAGTTACCCGAGGTTCCTGTGGAGTAATTATGATACTCTTGTGCAGGAGGCTTGTAGGCTGCCTCGGGCACCTTCACCACTCACTGTCTGGACTTTCTTCCCTGGCCACCATGGTGACAGATGTCTTTGTCCCTCTCCAGGAACCAGGGCAGTCTCTCCCCTAATGCCGAGGATCTCTTCCCACGTTCTGACAGGTCCAGCAGGGGCTAGGTGGTTTTCGAGGGCATTCCTTTGCCCGGCGCCCTATTTGCTTGCACTTGAAGCACTCTACCTTGTTCTCATTACTTTTTTTTTTTTTTTTTTTTTTTTTTTTTTTGGTGCCGGGAATCAAACTCAGGGCCTTGTGCTTGCAAGGCAAGTACTCTAACCACTGGGCAAAATCCCCAGCCCTCTTTTTGGATTACCTTGGAGTTGTAGGCTTTGTCATGACCCTTATCAAACGGCGCAAACATGACTCTAACCTGTCTCTTTTCCTTATCCAGTTCTCGTTTGTTTTCTGCTTCATCACGATTATTGAATACCGAATAAGTCTCCTCAACCAATTGGCTTATTTCGGTTTGTGGGCCCAGTTGGAGTTTTTGGAGCTTCTTTCTAATATCTGGAGCCAATGGACTAATAAAGTACTGCTGTAGAATAATCTGACCCTCTTCAGACTCAGGATTTAAATTAGTATATTTACAGAGGGCCTCTTCAAGCCAGAATTGAAAGGCAGCTGGGTTCTCATTGGGGCCCTGATTAACAGACCTGAGCTTATCGTAATTCACTGGTTTGGGCATTCCATTGTCGCATACCTGCTAAAATGGCCTTGATGTATAATTTTTGTTTAGTCTCTTCACCCTCTGTGTTACAATCCCATTCAGGCCCTTCCTGGGACCCCAATAGCATAACAGTTGGCTGGTTATTGGAGAGTGAAGCTACAAAGGCTTTGTCATTGGCCTGCTTTGCAGCCCTTATAATCCTTTTCCTTTCTATTGCTGTGCAACAAGAGACAAGGATGAACTGGACATCTTGCCGGGTCAGATCAAAAGTCATTGTTAGGGTTTGGAAACAGTCAGCAAACTTTTCAAGGTCCTCAGAAAATCTACCCAATTTTTCTTTACACTGCTGAATACACTCTTTCTAGCTGTACTACTCTTACCACATTTTGGTTTGTATCCTTGATTATTTTTGTGCTATAAATTCCAGAGTCACTATATATCCCAGACTGGACTCTTGGGTTAAATGTATACTCACTTTGCTTGTTGGCGTGACATTATTATAGTATTGGTCCTTTGTTTCTTTCTTTTTTTTTTAATGGTACTAGGGATTGAATCCAGTTTCTGCACAAAGTTAACATCTCCAGCCCTTTTAATTTTTTAAATTTTGGTACAGAGTCTTGCTAAGTTTCCAGGTTGAATTTGAACTTTCAGTTATCCTGCCTCAGCTTCCCAAAAGCTGGGGTTATAGGCATGTGCCAATAGTCCCAGTTATTTCAATGTTTTTTAACAAAGAATTTTTTTCTCAGACAATTTAAAGGAAAAAGAAAGTAAAACAGGGCTGGGGATTTAGCTCAGTGGTTAGAGTGCTTGCCTAGCAAGCATGAGGCCCTGAGTTCGATCCCCAGCACCAAAAAAAAGAAAGAAAGAAAGTAAAACTACCCATAAATTGATTGATCACCCAGCTAGGAATGGTGGCCCACCATTGTAATCCAGCACTTGGGAGGCTGAGGAAGGAGGATGCCTGCCACAAGTTCAAGGCCAGCCTGGGCTACATAGTGAGTTCAAGGCCAGCCTGAACTACAGAGCAAGACTCAGCCTCAAAAAACAAAAAAAGAGATAGCTCCAGTTGCCTAACAGAAGTTGTCCCAAACTGGTTTCTCATATCTTTTTTTTTTTTTTTTTTTTTTTTTTGTGCTGGGGATTGAACTCAGGGCCTTGTGCTTACAAGGCAAGTATTCAAACCACTGAGCTAAATCCCCAGCCCCTATGGGTTTTTTTAACCACAGAGACATTAAAATTTGTTTGTTTCTTTGTTTGTTTATTGAGACAAGGTCTTGGTGTGTAGTCTACACTGGCCTTGAACTCACCATGTACCCCGGGCTGGCCTCAACTCATGGTGATCCTCCTGCCAAAGTGCTGAGATTATAGGGGTGCACCACCATGCCTGGCTTCGCACTAAAATATAGTAGGTAAAATTAAGAGTTCAGAGTTTGGGGATGTAGCTCAGTGGTAGCACACTTACCTAGTATGTGTAAGGTCCTGGGTTTGGCCCCCAGCACTATAAAAAAACCAAAACAACAACAGCCAGGTATGTTTGTGTACGCCTATAATCCCAACACTCAGGAGGCTAAAACAGGATTGCTGTGAGTTCAAGGCCAGCCTGAACTACATAGTGAGACCCAGTCTCAAAAACAAAAACAAACAACAACAAAAAACACTTCTGTAGCTACTGCCTGGGGTCTCATATAAGCATCATCTCTTACTAGTTGTAGGATTTCGAGCAAGTCATTTAAATTTTTTTTTTTTTTTTCAAAACAGGGTCTTGCTATGTAGTTCATGCTGGCCTCGAATTTACTATGTAGCCCAAACTTGTCCCAGCTGTCCTCCTGCCTCAGCCTCCCGAGTGTTGGGATTACAGGCATGTGCCACCATTCCCAGATCCACTTAACCTTTTTGTGTCTCTGTTTTTATCATCTATAAAATGGGCCTAATAATAGCATGTATCTCATGGAATGGTTGTGAAGATTAAATGCACTAATATGTGTAAAGCATTAGTATAAATCCTACATAGAAAGCATTGCATGAAAGTTAACTGTTAATAAACCTTATATGAGTTATGTGTGTGAAAATAGCTTTGGTTTTCATCTCTTGCACTACGAGTCGTGTTATGTGCTTCTTGGATTCTTTTTTTGCCCCAGTCAGTTTCCAGCTGTCCACATGTTAGGGGAGAGCTCTTAAAACCTGCTTGGGGCTCCAGGAAACTCAAGGATTCCCTTTTCTTGGATTCTATCTGCCAGGTTCACAGCTGGAGCAGAGCTGTTGTTTCACCTACGGCAGATGCTGAAGCAGCTGAAGGAACTGAGTGACCTGGTTCGGTATGAAGGCGACCAGCTGAAGAAAGGGGTGGAGCTGCTGAATGCCCAAGTCACAGAGCTGCTGCAGTGTCTGCTCCAAAGGTCTGGTGGCCAGAAAGGGGCTTCTAGGGAGAGAAGGAGGGAAGGAACATGGGAAGACATCCTGCAGACACTGAGCAATGTGCTCTCTCAACTCCTGTCTCCCCAGAGCCTTTGTGGTAGAAAAACAGCCCTGCATGCCGCAGATTCCCCATCGACCCCTCATCCTGAAGACTGGGAGCAAATTCACTGTCCGAACGAGGTTGGTGGCATTTCTCCCACCCTGCTACTGTGTGTCTGTGGGTTTACAGATCTTCCGGCTCTTGATCTTCTCCCTTCTCCTTGATTCACCTACCTTTTCTAATTATTTCCCTTACTTGTTTTCAAACATCTGGCCTATCCAAGAGGCAAGGTTGGCCACTGTTTTGTCCATCTCCTTCCCTCAGGATGCTGGTGCGACTCCAGGAAGGCAACGAGTCACTAACGGCAGAGGTCTCCATTGCCAGGTAAGTCGGGGCAGGTGAAAGGTGAGGCTGAAGTGTTGCCCAAACGTGGACAGGTAGGGTGGAGGAGGTACTCGGGCTTCATAGCAGGACCCCGGGGCTGACCTTTGCCCCTTGAATTCTCTTCTGTTAAGCACTTAGTGTGACATGCGGCAGGTCAACTGCTCATTTCATGGATGAACAGCCCTGTGAGTTAGGTATTACTAAGGCACCATGCAGACCAGGAAATAGGCTCAGAGACATTATGCCCCAGCTGTAAGGCCGCATGGCTAGTGAGCTGTGAGCTGGGTTTGAACCCAGGTTGTTCTGATCCCAAAGACAAAATTACTAATTGCTGTGCTCTGTTACCCCAAATGATTTTTAAAATTTCTTTTCAGGAATCATCCTCAATCACATAGGTAGGTGCCTGACAAGGAAACTTGCCAACATTTTTGCACCGGATGTGTGACCTACACAGCCACATGTGGTAGCCCTGGTGGGAACACAGAGGAGGGGGATTTGGGTGGGACATGGACAAAGGGAGAAGTTGGGGGGGGTCTGAAGTGAAGTGGAACTTTTGTTTTTGTTCTCTTGCTGAGTAAACACTCAGACTAAAAAAAAAAAAAAACAAAAAAAAAAAACCTCAGACTAACTCTGTTCTTCGTCTCTATGTATCCTCTTCCTCCTGTAACAGCTTCCGAAAGTTCAACATTCTGACCTCAAACCAGAAGACTTTGACTCCTGAGAAGGGGCAGAGACAAGGCTTAATTTGGGACTTTGGCTTCCTGGTAAGAAATTGTCATTCTCAGGTAAGTCAGGGCAGGTGAATAGTGCCTGTATCCGGCTACTTAGGAGGCTGGGGCAGAAAGATTCTAAGTTCAGAGCTAGCCTGGACAACTTGCCAGCCCGGACAACTTGGTGTGGCTCTGTCTCAAAATAAAGTTTTAAAAAACAAACAAAGCAAAAAAATAGGGCCGGATCTGTAATGCAGTGATAGAGTGCTTGCCTAGCATGTGAAAAGCTCTGAGTTCAATCCCCAGCACCCACAAAAGAAGAGGAAAGATCGGTAACTTAGGCTTCTGGTCCAGAGGAACAGGGGCTGGTGGAAATTTCTAGTTCTTGAAACAACACAAGAGTTTAAAGGACCTTGGGGTCCCCACTCTGACATTCTCTGTTCATCCTTCAATTCACAGACACTGGTGGAGCAACGTGCAGCTGGTCCAGGAAAGGGCAGCAATAAGGTAAAGCCAAGACAGCGGGCTGGGGGAGGAGGAACTTGCCCCCAAGGGGCCTCTGATCACTGCAGATGGCTGTTGCAGGGTCCACTGGCTGTGACAGAGGAACTGCACATCATCAGCTTTACCGTCAAATACATATACCAGGGTCTGCAGCTGGAGCTGAGAGTGAGTGAGGGAGAGCAGGGAGAAATGAAGTAGACTGGGGAAGAAGGGACAGGGAGGGGACATCCCTCCACCATGACTCCTGTCTTCTCCCCAGACGGATACTCTCCCTGTGGTGATTATTTCTAACATGAACCAACTTTCCATTGCCTGGGCCTCAGTACTCTGGTTCAGTCTGCTCAGCTCCAACCCCCAGGTAGGAGGAGGGGCTGACAAGTGGAAGGGATTGGAAGCTTGGTTCGAGGGGCTGCTTCTGAGCTGCTCTGCCCCCCTCCCACTCCTACAGGACCAGCAGTTCTTCTCCAGCCCCCCTGCAGCCCCCTGGAGCTTGCTGGGCCCTGCTCTCAGTTGGCAGTTCTCCTCCCACATTGGCCAAGGTCTCAACCAGGAGCAGCTGGGCATGCTGAAGGAAAAGCTGTTCGGTACCGGTCTTTTCTCAGCCTTTCCCCAGCCTTAGTCTGCCCTAGCCCTCTGTGCTGTCCCCGGACCCCTGCCTGGCCTTGCCTTCTGTCATCTGAACCATCTGTGACTACCTGTCCCACAGGGAAGACTTCTAAGATGGAGAATTCATTGTCCTGGGCTGACTTCTGTAAGGTAACTCCTTGTGTCCTGTGCAGCTAGCTCCTAGTCCAAATTCTGGCCCTTTTCCCGTCTCTTCTTCCCCTACCAGGGCCAGCTCCATATCTCTTCCTCCCTTTCCATTCCTTCTTCAGCGAGAGACCCCCCCTGCCAAGATACCATTCTGGACATGGCTGGACAAAATTTTGGAACTGGTACACGACCACCTGAAGGATCTGTGGAATGACGGGTAAGACCTGTTTTGGGTTTCACATCCAGGCCTGGTCTTTCTGGGCTTTGATGTGGACTTTGCGCGCCCCCATGTGGCAAACAGAGAGCAAAAACTCGTGGATGGTCTCATTTCTTTCTTTTTTTTTCCCTTCCCTTTTTTGGCGGTACTAGGGATTGAACTCAGGGCCTTTGCACTGAACTACATCCGCGATGCCCTTTTTTGCTTGTTTGTTTGTTTGTTTTAAGACAAGGTCTCACTATCACTAAATTGCTTAGGCTGGATTTAAACCTGAGATCCTCCTCCCTCTGTCTCCCATGGTGCTGGGATTATAAGCATGTGCCACAATGGCCTGCTAGGAGGTCACATTTCTGAAATAGTTGTGCCCTGTATTTGTAAAGCATCTACTAGTTCTACAGCCTGCTGAGGGCTCTGTGAACTCTCTCATTCAATCATGACTACAACTTAGTGGTCCACCTTTATCTCAAATGAGGAAACTAAATCTTAGAGAAGTTAAAGAACTTGTCCAAAGATAGAGTTGGGATTCAAACCCAAGCCTATGTGATTCTAGACCAGGACATTACTTGACTTTTATAAAGTGCTTTTTATCTGTATGATCTCACTGAATCCTCTCACCTCTTCAAACCCTGGATTGGAGGCGGGGGGCATCATTACTAAAAGGAATTGACAGAAATGGAAAAGTTTACAAGGGACAGACTGGGGCCAGAACCCAGAGCTTACTTGGACTCCAGGGGTCAGCAGGATCTCACAGCTGCTCTCTGCTCCAGGTGCATCATGGGCTTCGTGAGCCGGAGCCAGGAGCGCCGGCTGCTGAAGAGGACTGTCTCCGGCACCTTCCTGCTGCGGTTCAGTGAATCTTCAGAAGGGGGCATCACCTGCTCCTGGGTGGAGCACCAGGATGATGGTCAGCCGCTCTGCCCTGCCGTTCCCACAGCCCCTGCTCTCTGCCTAGGTCACCTTCTGCCTACTCTCGGCTTCCAGGCCTCTGTCCTAAATCCTGCATCTGCTTTGTGTGGGGCGGTGAGGGCAGGGGACCCCAGACCGTTAGCTTCTTTCCAGCCCAACTCTTCCTGCATCCTCTCTCCAGATAAGGTGGTCATCTACTCTGTGCAGCCCTACACCAAGGAGGTGCTGCAGTCCCTCCCCCTGACCGAAATCATCCGCCACTACCAGCTGCTTACTGAGGAGAACATTCCCGAGAACCCGCTGCGCTTCCTCTATCCCAGAACCCCCCGAGATGAGGCTTTTGGGCGCTACTATCAGGAAAAAGGTGGGAATCATTGACATACTTCAGTGCCAGACTGAGGGCAAGGATCCTCAGACATCCGTGAATCCACCACCTTCCTTCGGGACATGGGAAAGCCAGTATCCAGCATAGTCAAGGAATTCGTCCACAGGCTGTGCTAGTTAGTGAGGAGGTAATAGTTGTCAGGGCCAGCTGTGTTAGGGGAACCCTGAGCTTGGTGTCCAACACGCTGACCTCTTCCCACCTGCTGTGTCTCTGTAGTTAATCTTGAGGAACAGAGGAAATACCTGAAACACAAGCTCATCGTGGTCTCTAATAGGTGAGATATAAAGTCTTTATCTTCTTGAATCCTGTTGGGCTGATCCATTGTCCACCTTGCTCAGTTTTAGTCCCTCCAGCCTGAACTCCCTACTCCCTACTCATCTACACTCTCCAGCCCTCTCATTCCTTTCATTCTTCTGGTTTCTTTTTTTTTTTTTTTTTTAATGTGCTGGGGATTGAATTCAGAACCTTGCGCTTGCTAGGCAAGCACTCTAATCACTGAGCTAAATCCTCAGCCACTCTCTCATGTTTTTCAACTGCCGTCCTTAGGTTGTCTCCCTGTCGATGATGGTCATAATCATTGGTATTAATGGGGACCTGTCTGATCCAAATCACGGTACTAGATTTTCTAAAAACTTTTCTTTTTGTTGTTGTTGTTTTGCTGGGTTTTTTTTTCTGGCAGGGTCTCACTGTGTAGCCCAGGCTGGCCTCAAACTCACCACAATCCTCCTGCCTCAGTCTCCTGGGTGTTGGGATTACAGGTGTGCACCACTATGCCTTGGCATCTATCTAATGCCAAGCATGGCACTAGATCTTCTAAAAATATATTTTCTTTTTTTTATGATGAGGGGAGGTGCTGGGGTTCGAACTCAGGGCCTTGTACTTACTAGACAAGTGCTCTACCACTGAGCTAAATCCCCAACCTCTCTTTTTTTTTTTTTTTTTTTTAATTTTTTTGAGATAGGATCTAGTCCAGGCTGGCCTTGAACTCACTATGATCATCCTGCTTCAGCCTCCTGAGTGCTGAAATTATAGGCATGTACTATCATGCCTCGCTGATTCCATAGCTTACTTTTGTGAATGGTATTGCAATAAACTTGTGAATATACATAGATACATATATTTGCACAGATAGATATAAAATTATATGTTCACACACATATTTTGGTACTGGAGATTGAACCAGGGCCTCAGCACAACTCTAGTCCTTTCTTTTTTTGAGATGGGGACTTGCTAAATTTCTGGGATTGGGCTGCTGCCTCAGCCTTCCAGGGTGCTAAAATTACAGGCATGTGCTACCACATCTGGCTGTGGGTATATTTTTGATATACTGCTTTCATTTCCTTTGTGTATATGCAAGTACACAAGCTAGTAGTTAGATAGCTGGATCACATGGTAGTTCTATTTTTAGTTTTCTGAAGAACCTCCATAATGTTCCGGGGTGGGGAGTTATTACTAATTGCTGTACTAATCTACATTCCCACCAGCAGTGTAAGAGTTCCCCTTTCTCAGCATCTTCACCAGCATGTGTTATTTAGTATTTTTCTTATTATAGCTATTCTGACTGGGGTGAGATTTCATTGTGGTTTTAATTTGCATTCTCTGATGATTAATGATATGAGCATTTTTTCATATGCTTTTTGGTCATTTGTGTATTGTCTTTTGAGAAATGTCCATTCAGATCTTTGGCCTTTTAAAGAAAGAAAAGAAACAAGAAAAACAAAAAACCAGGCCTTTGGCCTTTCTGGGGGGCGGTGCTGGGGGTTGAACTCAGGGCCTTACAGTTGCTAGACAAGCGCTCTACCACTGAGCTGAATCCCCAGCCCCTGGCCCATTTTTTAATTGGATTACTTATTATTATTTTTACTCTTGAGTTTTTAAAATTTCATTATATATCCTGGATATTAATCTTTTGTTGGATAAATAGTTTGTAAATATTTTCTCCCATTCTTTTGGCTGTCTGCTAACTCTGTTGATTGTGTTCTTTGCTGTGCAGAAGCTTCTTAGTTTGCTACAATCCCATTTGTCCATTTTTGCTTCTGTTGCCTGTGCTTTTGGGGCTTATCAAAAAAGTATTGCCAGTATTCTCTCTTTTTTTTTTAGACTGGATCTTGCTAATATAGTCCAGGCTGGCCTTGAACTCACTCTGTAGCCCAGGCTGGTCTCAAACTTGCAGTGATCCTCCTGCCTCAGCCTCTTGAGTACTGGGATTATGGGCCTGTGCCACCATGCCTGGCTGGCACTATACCAATGTTCTTGAGTTGTTCCTCTATGTTTTCTTCTAGACTTTCTTAGTTTCAAGACTTACTTTTAGATCTCTGACCCATTTTAGGTTGGTTTTGTATATAGTGAGAGATAGGGACCCAGTTTCATTCTTCTGCAAGTGGATATCCAGTTTCTCCAGCACAGTTTATTGAAGAGGCTGCTCTCTGTTTTTGGCTCTTTTGTCAAAAATTAGTTGACAGTAGATTCTTGGGTTTATTTCTGGCTCTATCTTCTGTTTCATTTTGGATCTATATGTCTGTTTTTATGCCAGTACTATGCTGTTTTGGTTACTGTATCTTTGTAGTATGCTGGGAAGACTGGTATGTGATTCCTACAGTTTTGTTCTTTTTGCTCAAAATTGCTCTGGAGCCAGGTGTGGTGGCACACGCCTGTAATCCCAGCACTAGGGAGACTGCTGCAGGACAATTGCCGTGAGTTCAAGGCCTGCCTGGGCTACATAGTGTGTTCAAGGCCAGCCTGAATTACACAGCAAGACCCTGTCTCAAAAAAAAAAAAAATTGCTTTGGCTATTTTGGGTTTTGTGATTCTATACAAATTGTAGGATGATTTTTGTTTGTTTTTGAGACAGGATCTTACTGTGTGGTTCCAGGCTTATTTTGAACTCACTAGGGTAACCCAGACTGGCCTTGAACTCACAGTGATCTTCTGCCTCACCTCCTGAGTACTGGGGTTACAGGCATCTACTGCCGTGCCCAGTTGAATTTTAGGATTTTTTTTTTCCACTCTGCTGCACCCCTCCCCGCCGAACTGCCCACTCTTTGTCCCCAAAGACTGTTACCGAAGCTGGTTTCTCTGTCTTGATCTAGGATTTTTAAAAAATATTTCTGGAGAGAACTCCATTGGTATTTTTATGGTGGTTGGATTAATATGTAAATCACTTTTGGTAGTATCCAAAGCTCTACTTTTAACCATTCTCCTGCCTTTCAAGACTTATTACATATTGTTCCTATTTACAGATAATAAATTTAAGTCTCAGAAAGGTTAAGGAACCTGTCAAAGTTCAGCCAGCTAAGAAATGACAGGATTCAAACTCTTAACAAGCCTAATTCCAGAGCCCAAACTGCACTGCACCTGAACCACTGAGCCCTGTCCTCTGGTCTGTCCTGGGGTCTCTAGGCAGGTGGACGAGCTGCAGCAACCTCTGGAGCTTAAACAGGAGCCGGAACTGGAGTTCTCAGAGCTGGAGCAGAGGCCGATGCTGAAGCTAGAGCCAGAGATAGGCCTGGAGTTGGAGCCGCTACTGGCGACAAGGCTGGATCTGGGGTCAGAGCTGGAGCCCACTCTGGAGCCAGGGCTGAGCCTGGAGTCCACACTCTTCATGGTGTCACAGCCAGCACCAGATTGTGATTTGCCTCACGATCTGCAATACTTGAGCACTAAAGACATGGAAAGTAAGTGACGAGGTGGGGCAGGGGAAGAGGGGACACATTCCCTTTTCTACTTTTCCTCCCTCATCTGTTAGATGAGAGGCTGAGCTCCAAGCTCCTCACTGGAAAGGCCCATTTCCCAGTGATTCCTTTGATTAGGAAATGCTCATGCCTTCCCCATCCATCCCCCCATCATTCACATTCCCTGCCTGTCCAGGCCTTTCTTGCCATTCTCCCTCACTTTCTCTGCTTGGTGGGGGACTCTCAAGTGAGATCCGGGCCTGACTTCTTTCTTTGGATTACCCAGTCTTCAAGAACACTGTGAACATTGAAGATATCATGCCGAATGGTGACCCACTGTTGGCTGGCCAGAACATCGTGGATGAGCCTTACATCTCCTGCCCCAGCCATTTCTGCACAGATGGACCCTTGAATCCTGACTGCTAGGAGCTACATTTCCTCTCTTCTTTCTGTCTTTTGTCCTTCCTGCCTCCCACATCATGATGTTGCTCTCCGAGGTTGGCAAGTCAGGCGTTCGAACCTGGAGTTTGGGGAGAGGTGAAAGCATAAATTGGGTATGGAAGGGGCACCGATGAATCAGAACGCATGCTGGCCATGGCCCTAAGAGGATCTCAGAGGCTGCTCACTGCGCTGGGTGGTACAGGAGTCCTAAGGGCAGGCCAGGACACTTGGAAGATACTAGGAGGGCCCAGGGTAAGGGCTTCTCTCCAGTATGAAAGGATCTCAACATGCTAATAGTTTGCACAGCTAAACTGATGCACACTATTATTAGGCCTTGATAGGAAGCACAGCCACATGATAGAATTCCACCACCACCCCTTTTCTATTTTAGGTTTTATTGAACCCAGGGCCTCATATATGCTATGCAAAGTGCTCTACCTCTGAGTTGTACCCCTAGCCCTTCATTTCTCTCCTCTGGTTCCTTCATGGCTAGGATAACCTTTTCCTTTCTTCCCTTTACTTCTGACTCCAGTCCTGAATTTCTCCTTTTCTGCAGGGGCTGAAAGCTTCCTACCTCAGCCTACTATGTGAAGCTCCACTCTGAGGAAGGGCATAGGAGGGAGAAAACTCTTATTACCAGTCTCCTGCTCTTCTCTGCTCCCTGAGCTGCCTGCATCCACTCCTTCCCCATAAAATGATCCTGCCACCCTAACACGCCTGAAAAACTTTGCACAATAATATAGGCTGCTGAGTCTCTACTTGCCCAGTGCTTAAGAGACAGCCATCACCTCCTCGTCCCCGGGAGGCTGGGAGGGTAGGCTTACTGTGTGTTCAGGAATTACATTTTGTAGTATTGAACAGAATCTGCTGTTTTTACAGAGAGAGAGAAGCACTTAGTCTTGGCTATTTTTCCATTAAGATATCATGCCTTCTTTTGTAAATATATTGTTTACCTGAAAGGAAGATTTCTATTTCTCGGGTATGGATCTGGGCAGAGACCAAGTTCCTGGGATTGAAAATCCTGAAGGTTGATTTTAGAACCCTGACTTCTTCACACCCGGGGGGCCCCAGGGGCGAATACCATTGCTTTAAAATGGGCTTCTGGTGGAACTTGAAAGATAAAGTGGGGCTGGGGATTTAGCTCAGTAGTTAGAGTGCTTGCCTAGCAAGCACAAGGCCCTGAGTTCGATCCCCAGCACCAAAAAAAGAAAAAGTGAAGCCCTGTGCATGTGGCTGTTTGCTGCCTGGAATGTCAGTGAATGGGTTGGGGATTTTAGCTCAGTGGTAGAGCGTTTGCCTAGCAAGTGCAAGGCCCTGATTTCGATCCCCAGCATCCAAAAAGACAAAAGAAACATTCCAATGGAACGTCAGTGAAATAGTCATCATGATCTGAAAGGGGCCCTCCCTGAGCAGAAATAGTTAATAAACTGTTTCCTTCTCTGCTCACAAAGATTAACGTCTTTGGAGACATTAGGATATAGGAATGAGGCCAACAAATCGTGCCTGTCTTCCATCCACCCCAGGATTCCCCTGTTGTCATGTTTTTTCTTTCCTCTTGTTTGGAGCAGCATGTTCTGCCCCTCAGACTCTTCGGGGTGGGGGGGTGAGTGGTTATGTATCACCTTCCCACTGCCCCTCAGAATTGGTGACAATGCTATGACATAAACCCAGGCCTGACTCCACCCATGTTGTTCTTTTGATGCTGAAACTATGGAGAAAAACAAAGGAAATAGTCACTAGTCCCTTTCCTCTTTTTTCCCAAAGAACTCCTTTTTTTTTTTTTTTTTGAGACAGTGTTACTGTGTAGTTAAGGCTGGCCTTGAACTTAAAGTGATCCTACTGCCTCTGCCTTTCAAGTACTGGGATTCTGTGCCTATGATGCCACACCAGGCTTCCAGACTCCCTTCCGAAAGCTCTTCAGGAGTCTTTTAAGGGAGAATCCCAGTGGTTTAGGGGTTTAACCATATATCCTGGAATGTCCGTCCTGCTTAAAACTCAGCTGACTTTGATCCTGCAGTGATCAGGGTCCTGTCTTTGGCTATATTCTCGGGTAAGAAAACAGGGAAGAGGCAGTGGGTGAGGGAACAAGTGACCCCAAAGTGTGCCCCAGGTTCCTAATTGCAGTCCTTTGTAATCCCATTCTGTTTGTTCAACCACCCACATGTTGAAACTAAAAAGACCCTAGGTATTCTTTTTTTCTTTCAATTTTTTGAGATAGGGTCTCGCTATGTAGTTCAGACTGACCTTGAACTCTATGTATCCCAGGCTGGTCTCCAACTCATGGTGATCCTCCTGCCTCAGCCTCCCAAGTGATTACAGGTGTGCATCATTATACCTGGCTCCAAATATTCTTTTTAAGGGGGCTTTTTTTTTTTTTTTTGGTCTTTTCTTATTTGAGTCTTTTTTGGTACCAGGAATCGAACCCAGGGCCTTGCGCTTGCCAGACAGGCACAGCACCGCTGAGCCACATCCCGCCCCCTCCAAATTTCTTTATACCAGGGAGTCATGAGAGATTATCACTTTCCATCATACCCCTTCAGAGCAGGCGAACAAGTGTGGGGTTTTTTTTTTGGTTTTTTTTTGTGTGTGTGTGTGTGTGTATGCTGGGGATCACACTCAAGGCCTTATGCTCGAAAGGCAAGAACTCTAACCACTGAGCTAAATCCCCAGCCCTTTTCCTTCTACTTTTTTCCAACCGAGCCTAGAAATTAGACTCAGAGAGCCACATAAATAAGTCTTTATTGAAAAAAATAACATAATTCCCTATAAATATAATAAATAATCATCCCCAAACTGCTCCTGTGAGGATAAATAATACCACAATTTCCCTTCCCATCTAATAAATATGCAGCTTTGTCACAGTATCAGTCATTTCTTAACAAGCGAGTCCTCAGGGCTGGGGATTTAGCTCAGTGGTTAGAGTGCATTTCTAGCAAGCACAAGGCCCTGAGTTTGGTCCCCAGCACCAAAAAAAAAAAAAAAAAACCCACGTCCTGTTAGAATTAACAGACTAATTCACTTGCTGGCTGTCAAGAGTCTGGGCTAATAGATTTATCCTGTCATTGCTGAACCTCGGAGAGCTGAGTCCTGTCGTTAGGCTGTTGGAGTCAGGGGCTCAGGGTCGCTGCTCCATGGGCAAAGACACGGGCAGCTACAGCCACAAAGGCCTGGAGGCTGCGAAGGATCTTGACACGCAGAAGGAGGCGCTGCCATGGCTGGCTGGGACTGAGGCTGGGAGTCTGAGACTCTCCTTGGTGACCCTCAGGCTGAAAGGAGACAGGACGTGGTCAGAAAGGACTCTACATCCCAGCCTCCTACAGGTCCCCACCCTCCAGCCCCTGGTTCCTACCTGCAGGAGTTGGCTGAGGCCCAGCAGGGAGGCATGAAGCTGGCCTACTGGACCATCAGGGAGTAGCAAAGGCTCCCCCGTGAAAATGTCTGAGTCCAGCAGCTTCTGGTAAAAAACCAGACCCTGGTAGATCCTCTGCAAACAGAACTAGGGAGAGAAAAAGCAATGAAAGCAAATGGATACTCTTCTTCATTCACCAAAGATCAACCCAGTCCTTTATCATTCTCAGACCCAACTTCTAGTTCGCTTCTGTGCCCACCCATGTACTGAGTCCCCTCTGCCTCGTGGCTCAACTCCATATTAGTGGTACCTGACTGTTGTCCTTGAGTCCTTCTGGGTCACAGCCATCCCCACACTGGATGTGGGGAACATCATTTGTAGTCTCTTCATCTCCTTCTTCTCTTGGTGGATCCTGGAATGAAGGAAAGAATGAAGTAAGTACTTTTTTAAAAAATTTATTTTTGGGGGGCCGGGGATTTAGCTCAGTGGTAGAGCGCCAGCCTCGCAAGCACAAGGCCCTGAGTTCGATCCCCAGCACCAAAAAAAAAAAAATTATTTTTGGGGGGCTGGGGATTTAGCTTAGTGGTTAAAGTGCTTGCCTACTAAGCACAAGGCCCTGAGTTCAATCCCCAGCACAAAAAAAAAAAAAAAAAATTTTTTTTCTTTGTGCCAGGGATGGAACCCACCCAGGGCCTCACACATGCTAGGCAAGTGCTCTAGCACTGAAACACATCCCCGGCTTATGATAAGTATGAGGCCCACTGGAGCCTTAGGCTCCTGGCTGTCCCAGAGCCCCAAGCTCCTGGCCCTGGTCATTCCCTGATGGCCTTCAACCCTACAGCTTCCACCCAACTCTGCAGCCTCTGAAGGCTTGGCGGAGTTCACGCTGTTGGTTCCAGTGCTAGGCACTTACCACCTGTCCCACGGACGGATGTGCACTCCAGGCCAACGTGCAGAGTTTCTGTGACAGCTGCTGGCACTGGGCCCAGGCAGGGCTGCTGTTCCCAGGCACAGCCCGGCTCTGAGCCGTCCAGGGGAGGAGCAGCAGCAGCAGCAGCACAGCCCTGCTTCCCAGCATCGTGTCGCCTGCTTTCTCAGATCTGGCTGGCTCAGCGTCTTGCACCAGACCTGGTGGAATCTCTCCCCACTTCCCCTTGCTCTGAGCCTGATCCTCTCTGTTCTCTCTCTGATTCTGTTTCTTTCTGTTGTTCACAGAGTTTCTGAGCTGCTTCCCCTTGTTTTTCTCCCTTTGTCTCTGAGTCTTTTTAAGGTCTCTGCAGTATAAGGCCCGCCCTTTACACTAGCAGGTGACTCACAGCAGGTGGGATTCCCCTCCCTGCCTCATCTGCCTCAGTGGAGAGCCCAGGTATGCATCCTCTGTCCAGGGGAAATGAGTAGTAAGGTTGCTGTGGCTAGAGGCCTAGGATGGGACACATGTGTAATGCTCTCCAGGAATCGAAATGGCCGTAGAGGGGTGGGGAAGTAATGAACATTTAAATTAATCTGCCCTCAAGTTCCTTCCTGATTAATCTGTCTCTGATCTTTTCGCCTCCCCAAGCTTTACCCCTGCCCCAACCCAAACCTAATTTCCTCACTTCCTCTTGCTTGAGAAAAAAAACAAATCAGAGAAGCACTTGCTTATCTCCCAGAAGGATGGTAAGGAAAGATGGAATGAAGTTTGGTTCCTACCTCATGCCCGCTATCTAAGAATAAGGGGCTTCTTTTTCTCCATTGGAAACTTATTTTTACTGGTTGTCCTAGCTTCATGGTAGAGGGTGGACATGAAGGAGTTTTGTTGACTAGGAAACCGTATGAGTGAGATAGAAGGTATCTTGGCTCCTCTGCTTCAGCCCTCACTGTGGAGAACACTTGGAGAGGTTAAAAACCACCTGAGTTTTTCTTTTTATGTGTACCAGGGATCAAACTCAGGGCCTTGCGCTTACAAGGCAAGCACTCTAACCACTGAGCTAAATCCCCAGCCCCCATCACCTGAGTTTTTCAACTCACTTAATGTCCCAAGGTTTCATGGGCTCTGTGGGACTTTTTTCAGGACACCAGTGCAAGCACTTCTTAAGTTTAGGCATTCTGGATGGTTGAAGATGGTGTTGACAGTGACTCTGGCTGGTCCTCTAGCCTGTTGCATCCATGGGTAAAATCCACTGACGCTGATTTCATCACCCTCCCTGATGCAACATCCCGTGAAACAACTGAATGTGAGGTTGGGCGTGGGAGTGGAGGGTGGTCTGAAGCTGGGGCTGCCCCAACCCCAGTGGGGGGTCCCAGAACAATTTGGACGTCAGAATGAGCCATGGGTGACCACGCAACTAGCTCTCAAAGCCTCCCCAAGAAGCTGACTCTTCTTCTTAGAAACTTGCCCTTGATGGCGGTCTCCCTTCCCTTGGAACTATTGCCCAATAAAATTTCTGGTTCAGATATTTGAGTCTGTGGTAAATCCACCCTTTAGGTGAAACATGTCCACCATCAGAGAATTATCTTCTTTGGGGAAAAGTGGTTTGCTTTTCCCTACATAGGGTAGACATAAATGGAATAAGGGAGTTAGAAAGAGGGCATAGGAGAGTCACTCTTACTTTGTGTAGTGCCTCCTATGCTCTCCTGCCTGTGGTCCCCATTCTGGGAGCCCTAAAAGACTGTAGATGAACTTTGAAAAAGAGAAGGAAGCGGAGCCCTAAGCATTGGGATGAGACGAGTAAGAGTGTTTTCTAAGGGTGTTGGAGGCACAGGGCTCTGGCCTCTGTTTCACTTCCTGGTGCTGCAGCAGTTGGGTAGGAAGCAGGGTTAGTGGGGCAACTGTGGGACTGTTGTGTAGCAGGAACTGCTTCCAAAGCTACCTCTGACCTGGAGCTCCAAGAAGCCCTTGACGTCAGCTGGGCCTCAACCGTTATGCAAATCACACTCACAAGACTCCTGGACAGGGCTTCCAGTTGGATGTGCAGACTCTAAATCCTGGTGAAGTTCCCCCAGGTGGTTAATAATGATGGCTAATCTATATCCAACTCTCACTTTATGCCAAGTACTTGGTCTAAGGATTTTACATATATTAGCCTGTTTAATTCTCACAACAACCGTATAGAGTAGGCACTATTTTTTTTTTTTTTTTGTGGTGCTGGGGATCGAACTCAGGGCCTTGTGCTTGCAAGGCAAGCACTCTAATCACTGAGCTAAATCCCCAGCTCTAGTAGGCACTATTATTATCATCTCCATATTACAGATGAGGAGTCCGAGGTGCAGAGATAAATTAATTGGCCAGTGATCATAAAGCTACAAACTGGGTAGAATTGCAGATAACCTAGCTCCGGATCCTGTATTTTAGCTGTGCATGGTGGCACATTCTTCTGTTCCCACCACTTCAGAGGCTGAGGCAGGATTGCCTCTACTTCAAGACCTACTTGGGCTACATAGCGAGTTCAAGCCCACTTGAACTATGTAGTGAAACCCTATCTCAAAACGAAGATCCTTCATACTTTTTCTTTTCTTTCTTTTTTTTGGAGACAGGGTCTCACTGTGTAGTTCAGTCTGGCCTCAAATTCATGATCCTTCTACCTCACAGGTCTTGCTTTTTTTTTTTTATTCGCATACTGTGGTTTCAAACCCTCTACACTGAGCTATATCCCAACCCCTTTTTATTTCATTTTTAAAATTTATTTATTTATTGGGTACCAGGGATCAAACTCAGGGCCTTATGCTTGCTAGGCAAGTGCTCTACCACTTGAGCTAAATCCCCAAACCTTTATTTTTATTTTGATCCGATTTTTTTTTTTTTTTTTTTTTTTTTGGTGCTGGGGATTGAACTCAGGGCCTTGTGCTTGAGAGGCAAGTACTCTAACCACTGAGCTAAATCCCCAGCCTTTATTTTTATTTTGAGACAGGGTCTCACCTAAGTTGCTAAGTTGTCCAGGCTGGGCTTGAATTTTAGGTCTTCCTGCCTCGGCCTCCCAGAGTGCTAAGATCAGAGAGGTGTGTGCCACTCTATCCAGCTGGAGCCTGCATTCTTTTTTATTTAAGATTTTTTTTGGTGTCTTTTTTATTTATTATTTCGGGTTCTTTGTTTTGAGACAGGGTCTTGCTATGTAGTTTAGACTGTCCTTGAACTCATGGCAATCCTCCTGCCTCAGCCTCCCCACAGCTAGGATTACAGGCGTGTGCCACCATACCTAGCTAGATCCTGCTGCATTCTTTTTGTTTGTTTTGTTTTGTTTTTGGTGCCACGGATCGAACTCAGGTCCTTGCATTTGCTAGGGAAGCATTCTAACCACTGAGCTAAATCCCCAGCCAAGGTCCTGCATTTTTAATGATCATACTATATTGGATACTGCGAGGTGATAAAGTGTATCTTGACTTATAAAGTAGTTTATTTAGCCCAGGTACTTCAGGTTTTGTAATTCTCATACGTGTGTGAATTCTCAATTTGAGAGCCCAATATGGAGATTTTTCAAAGTGTAGGAACTGTTTAGATCTTCAGCACCAACTTTTTTGTGAGATTTAAAATCTAAGGACTAACTGGGCATGGTGGCCCACGCCTGTAATCTCAGCACTCGGGGGGCTGAGGCATGAGGATTGCTGCGAGTTCAAGGCCAGCCTGGGTTACATAGTGAATTCAAGTCCAACCTGAGCTACACAGCAAGACTCTGTCTCAAAAAAAAAATCTGAGGACTGGTGAAGTCAGATCTGTTTGCAAGATTCTCTGAGTTAAGGTATTTTTCTCTTGGTTAGCTACTCAGTCCAGGACCCTTTGGAGTTCTGGATTTCTAAGTTCCCAGCCCCCCCCTTTGTATGTGTGTGTGTGTGTGTGTGTGAGAGTGCTGGGGATTAAACCCAAGCCCCTGTGCATGCTAGGCAAGCACTCTATCACTGAACCCACACGCCCAGCCCTTGGCTCCTTTTGTGAAAGTCTACCATACTTTCTTAAAAGAAATGCTTTAACTGATTTTTATTTTTGCAGTGCTGGAAGCCCTCTCTCATGCTAGGTAAGCACTCTACTACTAAACTATATGCCAGCTAGAGAAGTACTTTAAAACCATATCCCGCTTGGTGGCACATGCCTGGGGAGGTAGAGGCAGGAGGAGCGCCATAAGTTCAAGGCTAGCTTGGGCTGTGTGTGTAGTGAACTCAAAGCCACCCCGAACTACATGGTGAGATCCTGTCTCAAAAACAAAAAAAAACAAACAAAAACCCATATCCTCAGCTGGGCATGGTGGCTTGCTTCTGTAATCCCCAGCACTCTGGGAGGTTGAGGCACAAGGATTACAAGTTAAAGCCCAGCCCAGGTAATTTGACAATTTGGCAGTTTAGCCAGATTCTGTCTCAAAATTTTAAAAAAGGGCTAGGGATGTAGCTCAGTGCAAAGGCCCTGGGCCCGATCCTCGGTACTGCAAACAACTTCTGTGAAGAACTAGATGGGGTCCCTCTATGTGGCCTTTAGAACAGTAATGTCAGCTGAGCTAAGGTGCCCCAAGACATCTCACAGCCTGGACCCATCTCAAAGCTGTTCAGACTCACAGCTGGCCCTTAAGAAGACCTTAGAAGTCAGGCATGATGGCGCAGCCCTATAATCTCAGCACTCTGGGAGGCTGAGGAAGGAGGATCTTAAGTTTGAGATCAGCCAGGGCAATTTAGTGATTTAGACCCTGTTTTAAAGTTTAAAAATAATGAAGGTAGCTGGGGAAGCAGCTCAGTGCAATGGCCCTGGGCTCAATTCTCTGTGCCGGGGTGAAATCCAGAATACCTCTAAGTGCTATATCCTCACCAAATGTCTCAATTTGCCCAATTTGCTGTACTCATCTCCCTCTGAGAGAGAACGTCCAGCTCCACCGGCTAGGGGAATTTGATACTTGGGAGGTTCTTGTTCCCTGGGAATATTACCGGGGGGCTTCGGGGAGGGAACAACAAAGGATGGGAATTTCAGATGGATGCCTTTAGAACCGTAGAAAATGAGGCCACTTGGGTCGAGTCAGAAGTTGGTCTCCCGCTTCCTTTTTCTCTCCCGTATCTAGAAATCACAGGAAATGCCAGCGAGTTTCGGGGGCACAGGGTCATATGTGGCGGGCTCACAGGAGCGCCACAGCGAGGGGGCGGACTAGGCCCGGCTGGGAATACCCAGCAGCGGATTCCCAGCTTTTTGTCTTGCGTGACCCTCACACTAGTTTCTGAAGTTACAGAGAATTAAGATTTCAGTTTCCTGGGGCTAGTTTTGTTCAAGCAGGTTTAAACGATAAAGGTTTACTTTTCAACATCACGAAACCGGCCCACATCCGACTCAGTTTGTCCCTATCGGCGGCCCGTAACCTTGTTTTTGCCCGGCCCTGGCATCACACGCCTTCTTCCGGAAGCCGTCTGCATCTCGCCTCTTTTTGATTGGCTAGGGTGTCCCCAAACCTTTCCTGTTGGAAGCGACGATTGGCAAATCGGCTGTCCCGCCCACCGTAGGTTAGGTTGAGTTAGAGGCGCGGGGGAGAACTGGGGAAACTGGAATTTCCCGCGGAGCTGACGGCGCTTGCTCTCCCCCTACTCGTTTTAATTCCACGCGCTCCAAAATATCCGCCATGGAGAAATCTTGGTAATGACCCATTCCCCGTAAGCACCCCAGGAACACATCTGACCCTTACCCTCATCCCTCCCCTCCCCGTCACTGGGGGAGAATTCTGGGTAACCAATTTCTCTGCTTCCCCCAGAGAATTCTGGGTAGCCGTCCGTTTCTATCACCATCCCCAATCCCCGCCACAATTGTGGGTAACTGGCCATTCTTGTTGACCCCCCCCCCAGAGAATCCTGGGTAACTACTATAGAGGATTCTGGGAAACTGTCTTGCCTTGTTCTCTTCGCTGTCCCCTCCCCATCCCAAATTCTAGGAAACAAGCACTTTAGACCTAATTGCAACCCTCCCATCCCCGCAAAAACTTCTCCTTTCACCTGATGGTTCAGGGATGAACCAGGCAAGTGAGCATGTCTGAAGGGAGGAGAAAGGGAAGTTAAGGATTAGGATAGTGGGGTGGTAGGGATTACAGAGGGTCGAGAGGAGGAGAACAAGGGACAACCCACACCCTGCTGCCCAACTTCTCCTACCTAGTTCAGCCTCTGCCTGGCAGTGTCATCCCTTCTGCTTACCTCCTGGCCCTCCTGCCCACATAATCTAGAAGACACTAAGTTCCAGTACCTGTGCTTACCCCTTACTCAGCTACCTCTTTCCCCTTGCAGGCCAGGATGTCCATTCTAGGTCCACTGGTGCTGTTCTGCTGAAGGCTGGGTCAGGTATCGACAGGGACTGTGTGACACAGCTGCCATCATATCATCACCATGAACTTTGAGGGTCTGGACCCTGGATTGGCAGAGTATGCCCCAGCCATGCATTCTGCCCTGGACCCTGTGTTGGATGCCCACCTGAACCCAAGTCTGCTACAGAATGTGGAGCTGGACCCAGAGGGAGTGGCCTTGGAGGCTCTTCCTGTGCAGGAATCAGTGCACATAATGGAAGGTGTCTACTCTGAATTGCACAGCGTGGTGGCTGAAGTGGGTGTGCCTGTGTCCGTCTCTCACTTTGACTTGCACGAGGAGATGCTGTGGGTGGGGAGCCATGGGGTAAGAACCACACTCCTTTATGAGTTTTGAAAGGACATATTGGAGGTCTTTATCTGCCCAAGGGCAACTGCTTTGCAGGGATCCATAACTGAGTTGAAGTGATGAGATTTAGTTGGTCTCTTAAGTCAAACCAAGGGAAGAGTAGAGAATCTAGACTCTAGAGATGAGTTACATAGGTTATTAGTTTTCAGAATGTATCTCACTCTTGCCACAGTTCCAACCCAAGTTTTCATTAACCCATCACTTAGTCTTTAGTGACCCAAATCCAATCTATAATGCCCCTCCTGTTTTCTTATTTTTATAATTATAGAATGTTTAATGAATGTTTATGCATATTTTACATGGAATCATTTTGTCTTCTCTCACTGATTTTTAGTCTGAGAGCATTTATCAATGCTAATTTTAAAAAATGTGTATCGATATTACCAATATGCTATGAAACCAAAGCTTTTTTTTTTAAAAGAAATAGTATGGTGACCTTGATTTACTTATTTACCTTTCATAGCATATGAGTTATTTTTCCATTAGAAGGGATAAATATGCTGTATTTGTCACATTCATCCAGTTCAGTAGGTTGAGTCTATTGCTGTGTTAGGGACAGGGAGTAAAGCTAAATAAAACACAATTGTTAGCGGGGTGTGGTGTACACACCTGTAATCCCAGCTGCTTGGGAGGCTAAAATACAAAATTGCAAATTCAAAGTCAGCCTGAGCGATTTAGCAAGACTGTGTTTCAAAATAAAATAAAAAAGGTCTGGGGGGCTGGGGATTTAGCTCAGTGATTAGAGTGCTTGCCTTGCAAGCACAAGGCCCTGAGTTCGATCCCCGGCACCACAAAAAAAAAAAAAAAAAAAAAAAAAAAAAAAAAAAAAAAAAAAAAAAAAAAAAAGGTCTGGGGATGTAGCTCAGTGGTAGGGTGCCTGTCTAGCATGCACAGGGTCCTGGATTCAGTTCCCTGAACTACATAAAACCAAAACCAAACAATCTTTGTCTTCATGCAGTTCACATGAAAACAAGAGAAAAAAGACATAAAAACAAGTAGCCAGGCATGGTAGTGCATGCCAGTAATCCCAGCACTTGGGAGTGTGAGGTAGGAGGATCGCCAAGAGTTTGAGGCCAGCCTGGGCTACACAGTGAGTTCAAAGTCAGCCTAAACTACACAGGGAGACCCTGTCTCGAAAAAACTGAAACAAAACAAAACCAGCCTGAACCACATAGCAAGACCCCGTCTCAACACTCTCCCCCCAAAAAAGACATAGAGATAAGTAATTTTCTGATACTAAGTGCCAGTGTGAAAATATCTGCTGGGTATAGAGAGCACTTCATGCTCAGAGAAGGCCTCGAGGAGGAGATGACACTTGAACTGAGGAACTGAATCTTGAAGGAGGGGAAGGGGAAAGGCTGTATTAGTACAAGATAAAAAAGATTTCTAAAATATTACACAGCACAATTAGTATGGAGTGCAGGAACTATATGCAATTTATTGGGCTGGAAGCTGAAGTTGAAGTTTTTTGTTCAACCATGTTTTATTGTTTTGTTTTTGTTTTTGTTTTTTTGTTCAATTGTTTTCTTTTTGTTGTTGTTGTTCAATTTTTTTTTTTTAACCAGGTTTTAAAAAAAAATTTGGGGAGGGAGGGACTGAGGATTGAACTCAGGGCCTTTCATAGACTTTAATCCCAGTACTTGAAGATAGAGGCAGGAAGGTTGCAGTGAGTTTGAGGCCAGCCTGGGCTCCATTGCAATTTCTTTGTTTTTTTGCAAGCGTTGCTAGGGATTGAACTCAGGGCCTTGTGCTTGCTAGGCAAGCACTCTACCACTTGAGCTAAATCCCCACCCCAAACTATTGGAATTTCAAGGTCCACCTTAACTACTAACAGGACCCTATCTCAAAAAAAACAAAACAAAAAGACTTTACTGTGGGCCATAAGAAAGCCAACTGAAAAATTTTAAAAAGCCAGTTGAGCTGAGCATGGTAGAGCACATACAAGGTTCTAGGTTTTTTGTTTGTTTTATTTTCTTTTTTGTTTTTAAGGTTCTAGGTTTATACCTCAGTGCCAGGAAAAAAATACAGTGAGGTATAGTGGTACTTCCAGCTACCTGAGAGGCTGAGGCAAGAGGTTCTCAAATTAGACAGCAGTTTGGGCAAATTATCGAGACTCTGTCGCAAAATAAAATGATAAAGGAGGGGTTTGAGGGTGTAGCTCAGTTATAGAGTGTTTGCCTAGCATACATTAAAGCTCTAGGTTTAATTCCTGGTACTGTAGACAAAAAAGAAAAAAAGCCAGCTGCCCAGTAGAGGTTTGAACCATGTCCCTGGCCTTCAGAATACATTTCTAATCAACTGAGCTACTGTCTATTCAGCAGAAGCTTTGTGAGGGTAAAGTAAGGTAGAATTTACAAAAAGCACTTTGTAATCTATTCATGTGGGACAGTGTTACTGTCTTTTTCAATAAGACTGACTGGTCCCTAGCCATATGCCTCAGCTGCTCCTACTCAGAAAAGCCAGGTAAAGGAGAGAAGCTGAGCAGAGTTCAGCCCATATGTTTTTTGGTTGTTGTTGTTGCTGGGGACTGAACTCATGGCCTTGTGCTTGGGAGGCAAGCACTCTAACCACTGAGCTAAATCCCTGGCCCCTTCAGCCTGTATCTGGAATGGCCTTACCCCTCCACTCAAGGTGCCCCTGCTGTCTTTTTCTCCCACAGGGCCATGCCACTTCATTTTTTGGCCCAGCTTTGGAGCGCTACTCATCCTTTCAGGTCAATGGCAGTGATGACATTCGGCAGATACAGAGCCTGGAGAATGGTATCCTTTTTCTCACAAAGAACAACTTGAAGTATATGGCTCGTGGGGGACTCATTATATTTGATTACTTGTAAGTAGCTTTTCAGTTCTGCACTGGAAAAGAGGGAGACTCCTTGTGTGGGAAGGCTAAAGGGATTGGCAGCTGCCGAGACCCTGGCCTGGTAGCCTTTACGCTCTCACAGGCTAGATGAGAGTGAGGATATGCACAGTCTCCTGCTGACTGACAGCAGCACGCTACTAGTGGGTGGCCTGCAGAACCACATATTGGAGATTGATCTGAACACTGTCCAGGAGACTCAGAAGGTACAAGCCTGGGTTGGACCCAAGAAAGACCCCTACAGGGCCAGAGGGCATTATAGGGGAATGTGCCTGCTTGGACTGGAAATGTGCTTGAGATTAAGGATGACCTTTCTGTTCCTTTGGTCTTTAGGGAAAGTTAATTTTTTCACTGGTTTCTCCTCCTTCCCTCTCCAGTATGCAGTTGAGATACCTGGAGTCACCATCATGAGACAGACAAATCGCTTCTTCTTCTGTGGCCATACATCCGGCAAGGTGACCAAACTCTATTCTTTTCCTACCACAAGCCCTGTTTCACTAGACACCTGATTAAGATCTGCTTTTCCTAGTTGATTGGAAATGAGGGATGAGAGGAATGAATTCACTTCCTGTTTAGTTATGTTATACTATGAAATGATCTTGCATCCTGATGTTTTCTCTATGGGGTTGAAGATTTAGCTCAGTGGTAGAGCGCTTGCCTAGCAAGCACAAGGCCCTGAGTTCGATACCCAGTACCAAAAACAAAACAAAACAAAAAAAACCCCCAAATCCTTCTTCTGATGTTGTCTATAACTAGGTCCCTGGAAGGAAAAAGCATAAACAAGAGTTCTTTTGGGGGTCCCTTCCAGCTCTTGGCTTCTCTTTTTTGCCTCCTCTTTGCTTTAATGGTCCATATTCCTAAGGTAGGGACTTCGCAGGGTTAGGCAGGTGGCAGGACTCTTCCTAACAAGAGAGTTGGTGGGTAACATTTATCCCTTCTTTAGGTTTCCCTGCGAGACCTCCGTAGTTTCAAGGTGGAGCATGAATTTGATGCCTTCTCAGGGAGTTTGTCAGATTTCGATGTGCATGGCAACCTGCTGGCTGCCTGTGGCTTCTCCAGCCGCCTCACTGGCCTGGCGTGTGACCGATTCCTCAAGGTGTATGATTTGCGAATGATGCGAGCCATCACACCACTTCAGGTTCATGTGGATCCTGCCTTCCTGCGCTTCATCCCTACATACACTTCTCGTCTTGCTATCATCTCCCAGTCAGGTATGAAGGGGATAATAAGATTGGGTAGGAGAGGCCAATGAGCAAAGGAGAATCAGGCATGAGAAGGAATACTCTCCAGGCTGGGGACTTAGCTCAGTGGTTAGAGTGCCTGCCTGGCAAGCACAAGGCCCTGAGTTCAATCCCCAGCACCAAAAAAAAAAAAAAAAAAAAAAAAAGAATACTCTCCAGATACCTCTTTTAGGGGGAAGTAGTGGAAGTAGTAACCCCCAGTGTTTCACTTAGGCTTGATTAGAGACAAGCACTTTTATTTTCTCCTTGGATGTGAGGAATATGGAAAAAAATAAAAATGAAATAGGCAGAAGGAGGGAATTTTTTTTTTTTTTGGATGGTGGGGCTCGAACTCAAGGCCTTATGCTTGCTAGGCAAACAGTCTACCACTTGAGCTAAATCCCCAAACCCCAAAAATGAAATAGGCATACTAGAGAATTGCTTTTGCTGAGTAGCAAACCATCCTATGGTTTACAGGAAGGGATCAGACGCAGTCTATCGCTAGGGATGGATTTAGGGTGCACCTTGCCTTGATCAGGAGAAGAAAGTAGAAAAAGCATAAAAAGATGTCTCCCTTTCACTTTCTAGGGCTCAGTGGGCCTCTTCCTCCCTCCTAGGGCAATGCCAGTTTTGTGAGCCCACAGGGCTGGCCAACCCAGCAGATATCTTTCATGTGAATCCCGTGGGACCTCTGCTAATGACATTTGATGTGTCCGCCAGCAAGCAGGCCCTGGCCTTTGGGGATTCCGAGGGCTGTGTGCACCTCTGGACTGATTCCCCTGAGCCTTCCTTCAACCCCTACTCCCGTGAGACTGAATTTGCCTTGCCCTGTCTTGTGGACTCATTGCCTCCTCTGGACTGGAGCCAAGACCTGCTGCCTCTTTCCCTCATCCCTGTTCCACTCACCACGGACACGCTTCTCTCTGATTGGCCTGCTGCCAACTCTGCTCCGGCTCCCAGGTTGTATTCCTTACCTCTAGGCCTGAAGGAGGGAGGGGGGAAAGGGCCAAGATAACAGAACTTTCTGCCAGCCCTGTTATCATTCTACCACCTTCCTGATGTTTGTCTGCCTTCAGTATTTTCTTTTTCTTTTTTTTTGACTCTTGGGGGTTGGGGAGTGGAAAGGTGGACACCATGACCCTTCAAGCCCCAGAATTATACTGGATTATAGGCGAGCACCACCTGTGGATGCAGAGATTCTGCGCACCATGAAGAAAGTGGGCTTCATTGGCTATGCACCCAACCCCCGCACCAGGCTGCGCAATCAGGTATGTTCAGAGGGGGAAGGGTTAGCCGCCACCCTAGCCCATTGGTGGTTCTCTTTTTCCTTTACTAGTCTTTTGTTTTTAGACAGTTGCTAGGGCTTTTGGGGGCTTGCCAGATTGAAGGAACAATGCTTAGTGTTAAGGAGGATTCAGAGACACAGGATAGGGTCCTTGCTCTTAGGAAGTTTAGTATCTGGTTAAAGGTAAGATGTTATCCACAACAGAAATTATTTATGTCTTATTGCTCATGCCAAAAGAGTATTTCAGACTGGGTGTGATGGCACACACAGGTAATCCAGCACTTGGGAGGTTGAGGGAGGAGGACTGCTATGAGTTTGAGGCCAGCCTGAGCTACATAGTGAGTTCAAGGCCAGCCTGAACTACATAGCGAGACCTTATCTCAAAAACAGAGTATTACAAGCATTCAGTACTAGAGCTGTTTCCGAGGGCAAATGTTCCCTGGGCTAGAGTGGTGAGGAATGACATAGTAAAAGAAGCAGATACTGAGCTGGAAAGATGGAATTAATAGGTAAGTAGATGGTAACAGTGGAGAATATTCAAGATGAGAGAACACTAATATTAAAGGTCTCAAGAGAAATAAATGCAAAAGCACTTAGGAACAGTATGCCATTCTGACTGGAACAGCAGTTAATAATGGGAAGTGGCAAGAAAAGGTTAGAAAGGACCAGGATAGGGGGTTAGGGATTTCGCTCAAGTGGTACAGCGCTTTCCTAGCAAGTGCAAGGCCCTGAGTTCAATCCCCAGCACCCCCCCGCCCCGCCAAAAAAAGGACCAGGATAGCGAACTTTGAATACTAGTGTATAGTGGAAGAAATTTTGCATTGAAAGCAGCATTCTGGGATGCCTCTTTTGGTAGCTGGACAGAGTGACTATAGGAAGACAGTGCAATACTCATGACAGCTGTCCAGCTGTAATGGAGCAAAGAGACAACAGTAGAAATAAAAGGAAAGCAGAGGATGCAGAGAACACTATGAAAATGGGAGACTTAGGACTTGTTGGCTTTTTCAATGTTGGGATAAAAGGGAAAGCTGAAGACAAGACATACAACAGAGTTACCTCTTTTTTTTTTTAAACCCTAGATTCCTTACCGGCTAAAGGAGTTGGACAACGAATTCGACAGCTTTAGCCAGGTCACTGAGTCACTGATAGGGCGGGAAGAGGAGCCACATCTCCACATGGTTTCTAAGAAATACCGCAAGGTGCTGGGGGACACCAAGGCCGGGACCCTGTAGAAGGTGGGGAAAGGTGCCCTGGGAAGGATGTCATATAAGAAAACTGAAGAACTCAGTCAAGAAGCTTTTGCCTGGACTAGGAATGGAGCTCAGTGATAGAGTGCTTATCTAGCATGCAGGAGGCCCTGAGCTTGACAACTAGCACTGCATACACATACAAAAAAGCAGCCTTCGCCTACCACTGTAGACCCAGGAGAGAAATTTTAGGGAAGACTTCGAGTTCTGGGAACATTTGAGGGACTCTAAGGATGTCCTCATCTAGCTTAGACTGTTTCTATTTCAGGTAACCATCAAGTATTCCAAGCTTGGGCTGGAGGACTTTGACTTCAAACACTACAATAAGACCCTGTTTGCTGGATTAGAGCCCCACATTCCCAATGCCTACTGTAACTGCATGGTCCAGGTAAGGGCTGGGACTTCCAGTAACGGGAACATGCCTACAGCCTTTCTGCCCCATTGCCCCTTAGCCCATATTCTACTCTTTCCAGGTTTCTATTTTTTTTTGTTTTTTTTGTTTTTTCAGTTTTGTTTTGAGACAGGGTCTCCCTATGTAGTTAAGGATGGCCTTCAACTCACTATGTAGCCTAGGTGATCCACCTGCCTTAGCCTCCCAGGTGCTGGGATTACAGGTATGCACAACTACGTCCTCCTTCTTTCCAGGTTTCTTCAACTAAGTCCATTGTACCTTGGCCTCACCTACCATTCCTCATTGCCCCTACTTTCAGGTCTCTGTGAGCTCCACTGCTTTGTTAGAATCCTTTGTATTCTCTAATAGCTCACTTAACCTCCCCGTCTCTCTTCCATCTCCCAGTTTCCTGCACCAGTTCTCCTGTTCTTCCTTCCAGGTGCTCTACTTCCTGGAGCCTGTTCGCTGTCTAATCCAGAACCACCTTTGCCAGAAGGAGTTCTGCTTGGCATGTGAGCTGGGCTTCCTCTTCCATATGTTGGACCTTTCTCGTGGTGACCCTTGCCAGGTCAGTTCCTGGAGACCTAGAACACTTGAAGGGAGAGGGATGGTAAGCAGAGACATTGCTGTGTAAACATCCACAAAAGAGAAAATAACCCTTTCCATCCAACCCTTTCCAGGGAAGTAACTTTCTTCGGGCATTCCGTACCATTCCTGAGGCTTCAGCCCTCGGCCTGATCCTGGCTGACTCAGATGAGGTGTCAGGCAAGGGCAACTTGGCCAGACTCATTCAGAGGTGGAATCGCTTCATTCTTACTCAACTGCATCAGGATATGCAGGAGCTGGAAGTACCCCAGGCTTATCGAGGTGCTGGAAGCAGGTACAGGATTGGACATGAACAGTTAAAGCCACTGCAACAGGCCCCTTGGGGCCTTAAAGGGCCTTTTAACTCTCTGAGTGTGCATATATTGCCCTCCCCACTCTCAGCAGCTTTTGTTCATCGGGGGACTCTGTAATTGGGCAGCTGTTCAGCTGTGAGATGGAGAACTGCAGCCTCTGCCGCTGTGGCAGCGAGACTGTGCGCGCTTCATCCACCCTGCTTTTCACTCTCTCCTACCCTGATGGTAGCAACTGTGGTACAGCCCGCAGCTGGGTTGGGGAAACTCCCCCCAGATGTCCTGTTACAGCAGGGAGGGGGATTGGGGGGGAGGGCTAACTGTGGTACAAGGAAGAGCCTGAAGTATCCAGTTTCCCCTTAGATAAGACTGGGAAGAACTATGACTTTGCTCAGGTTCTGAAGCGAAGCATCTGCCTGGAGCAGAACACCCAGGCCTGGTGTGACAACTGTGAGAAGTACCAGCCCACGGTGAGTAGTGTGGCCATGGACTAGAATCTTACCATATCAGGGTCTCAGATGTGGTCACACCTGGATTTTGCTCAGTCAGCAGGGATCTATGCAGAGTAAGAGAAACCCCAGTTTGAGCACAGACCTAAAACTGTTCCTGCCCAGGTTTCTTGCTGTAGACTCCATGCTGCTTTTCGTTTTGTCTTCTCAGATTCAGACCCGCAACATCCGCCATCTCCCAGATGTTCTTGTCATTAATTGTGAGGTGAATAGTTCAAAAGAGGCAGATTTCTGGAGAATTCAGGCTGAGGTAAGAACTGGGGCAGGAAACAGGAATTTTAGAAATTCTTTTCTTTCTGCCAGGTGTGGTAGCACACACCTATAATTCCAGCACTCTGGAGGCTGAGGCAAGAGGATTGCTGTGAATTCAAGGTCAGCCTGGGCTACATAGTGAGTTCAAGGCCAGCCTGAACTAGGTAGTGAAACTCTGTCTCAAAAAACAAAACAAAAACAAATTTTTTTTTTTTTTTGGTGTTGGGGATCAAACTCAGGGCCTTGTACTTGCTGGGCAAGCGCTTTACCACTGAGCTAAATCCCTAACCCCTCCAATATTTTTTTTTTTCAAGAATTTCTTTTTTCCAGTACTGGAGATTAAACCCAGGGCCTTTGCACTGAGTTACATTCCCATCCCTATTTTATTTTTTACTTTCTCACTAAGTCCCTAAATTACTCAGGCCGGACTCAAACTTGCAATCGTCATGCCTTAGCCTCCTAGAGTGCTAGGTAGAGTACGTTTTTTATGTTTCTCTGCCATATAGGATTATGTTTTTTCTTTTTTCTTTTTCTTTTTCTTTTTTTTTTTTGTGGTGCCAGGGATCGAACTCAGGTCCTTGTGCTTGCAAGGCAAGCACTCTAATCACTGAGCTAAATCCCCAGCCCCTAGGATTATGTTTTTGAGGAATCAGAGTTTTTTCCTTTGTGTTCAGGTTGCCTTCAAGATGGCAGTAAAGAAATATGGTGGGGAATTCTCCAAGAATAAGGAATTTGCTTTGGCTGATCGGTAGGTCGTGTCTTGGTTGTTGTCAAAGGATTAGATTACCCAGTGGCTCCCCTTGTTTCTGGCCAGATCTTTTCAGCACATTTGCAATTCTTCGGTTCTCATAGGAAGGAACTAAGGAGTCCAGAAGGTTTGCTGTTGTATCCCTCCATTGAAGAGTTGAAAAATGTCTGGCTTCCTTTTTCTATTTGCATGAAGATGACCAAGAACAAAGGGCTGGATGTTTGCAATTGGACTGATGGGGATGAGGTGCAGGTTGTTGAAAAACTGGGAAGAGAGGGAATAAGGGACAGAAGGTCGGGTAGATGGTGAGGCAGAGCAGGGGGGAGATGGAACTTTAAAGAAGAGAATAAGGCCTTAGTATTTACCAATTGTGGGATTTTTCCAGAGTGATTTGGTTCCGTTCTGGGAGTCACAGATGGGCTAGGATGGAGATAACCTACCCTAGTTTCCCATTCCCTCCACCCCCAACTCCCTGCCCTTTATCCCCACTCCCCGTCTTCCCCAATCCTTAAACATAGCTTAGTAGTCTGGGTACCCCCTCTCACAGTGGGGCCCAGCCAGAGCAGAGGAGGAGCATGGTGTCTATGTGTATGACCTGATGGCCACTGTGGTACACATCCTGGACTCACGCACAGGGGGCAGCTTGGTGGCTCACATCAAAGTCGGAGAGACCTACCACCAGCGCAAGGAGGTGAGTCATACAGGGCAGGGCACTCTTGGAATGGCCACAGTGGGGTCTCAGTTCTGTCCTTGAGTCCCTGACAGGGCTGGAGATTTAGCTCAGTGGTTAGAGTGCCTGCCTGGCAAGCACAAGGCCCTGAGTTCAATCCCCAGCACCAAAAAAAAAAAAAAAAAAGAGTCCCTGACAGAGTGGTCTCACCATTACTTTGGTAGCAGCCATTCTCTATGTCTCCACAGGGTGTCACTCACCAGCAGTGGTATCTCTTCAATGACTTCCTTATTGAACCTATCGATAAAGTGAGTTGCAATATTTTATTCCCCCTTTTATGCCCCTCTTTGCTAGCATCTTCATCCTCAGTGCCCTATTGAATGCCAGGCATATTCAAGAGGGAGGGATCCTCTGTACGAAAAGATGTTAGCAGAGTTACGGATTGGGGTATTAGCTCAGTGGTAGAGTGCTTGCCTAGCAAGTGCAAGGACCTGAGTTCGATCCCCAGCACCATAAAAAAAAAAAAAAAAGATGTTAGCAGAGTTAAAAACAGCACCTGAGACCTGGCCTCAGTCTGATTTGGGGAATGGGAAATGGGATATACATACATAGACCACAGGTGCTTTTTCTTTTTCTCTTCTTAGTACTGCTAGAGAGCTAACACAGGACCTCATGTATGCTAGGCAAGCACTCTACCACTGAACTACACACCTACCTCCTTGCTTTTCTCTTCTCTAGCATGAGGCTGTGCAGTTTGACATGAATTGGAAAGTACCTGCTATCCTTTATTATGTGAAGAGGAATCTCAATTCCAGATACAACCTGAATAGTAAGTGGTACAAAGCAGACCTGAATAGTAAGTGGTACAAAGTAAGGGTGCGGGCAGTTTAAATTAGGCTTCAGTTTGAAGTACTCAGGATTGGTAATTGGTGCTAATCTTTCCAGGAATACTAAAGAGATTTTTGCCTATTAGACTTTAAATTTAGAAGCTGAAAATCCTGAGGTGGAGCAGGGAGGGGTGAGAAGAGACATTTGGTCAAAATGGTTTAAATTATGATTTTGAGTCCATCTATTTTTTTTTTTTTTTTTGGTGCTGGGGATCAAACTCAGGGCTTTGTGCTTGCTAGGCAAGCACTCTAACCACTGAGCTAAATCCCCAGTTCCCCTGTCTTTTCTTTCCTGTCATATCTGTAGTTTCTTCTTGGTATGCCACTTGATAATTTTCTGTTCTGTTCATCAGATATGATCTTTTACTCAGATGCTTTGATTATTGAGGGATCACAGAGTAGCCCCAGAGTCTCTGATCAGCTGTGCTGGCTCCTCCCTTTTAGTTACTTCCCAATCCCTGGTCCTCAGTCTTCTGCATTCTCCCTTGCAGTCAAGAATCCTATTGAGGCTAGTGTGTTGCTGGCTGAAGCCTCGCTGGCACGGAAGCAGCGGAAAACACATACTACCTTTATTCCACTGATGCTGAGTGAGATGCCACAGGTTGGGGACCTGGTGGGCCTTGATGCTGAGTTTGTCACCCTTAATGAGGTAACCAGGAACAAAAGGATGGGATATTGAAAAAGAACTCTGAGGATGTTACGAGCAGTAAGTGTGTCTCTAACTCTTGTCACACAGGAAGAAGCAGAGTTGCGCAGTGATGGCACTAAGTCTACCATTAAACCAAGCCAGATGTCAGTAGCAAGGATCACCTGTGTTCGGGGACAGGGGCCCAATGAGGGTATCCCCTTCATTGATGACTACATTTCTACCCAGGAGCAGGTATTAGGATATAGAGGTGCCAGTGAGTTAAACCCTGTGCTTACGTACAGTGCTCAAGAAACCAGGGAAGAGGTTGAGGATTTAGCTCAGGTGCCAGGCCCTGAGTTTGATCTCCAGGGCCTGCCCTCCCCCAAAAAATTGAGAACCCAGGGAAGAGTGGTAGGAGGAGACTACACCTCACATCCTGAACAATTTATCATTTTCTCTATTCCTAGGTGGTGGATTACTTGACGCAGTACTCAGGGATAAAGCCAGGAGACCTTGATGCCAAAATTTCCTCCAAACACCTCACAACTCTCAAGTCTACCTACTTAAAGCTTCGTTTTCTTATTGACATTGGAGTCAAGTTTGTGGGTCATGGCCTACAGAAGGACTTCCGGGTCATCAACCTCATGGTTTGGGCTAGGCTCTTTTAGAGTCACTTTTGATGGGTGAGAGGAGTGGGGTGGGCCTTGATGGGATGGGCCCATCAAGGTATACATAATATTTTTGGAAATGGGAAATTATGCCTCCTCTACCTAAGTGTCCCACCCTTTTATTCCTGCCAGGTGCCCAAGGACCAAGTCCTTGACACTGTCTACCTGTTTCACATGCCCCGAAAACGAATGATTTCCTTGCGATTCCTTGCTTGGTACTTTCTGGGTGAGTTGCTCTGCCTTTTAGGCCTCTGTGGCAATGATTAAGAGTAGGAAATATTAGCTGGGTGGGATAGTGTGCACCAGTAATCCAAACTACTTGGGAGGCTGAGGCAGGAGGATTACAAATTCGAGGTCAGCCTGGGCAACATAGACACTGTCTTTTAAAAAAAAGTTTAAGGGGCTGGGGATTTAGCTCAGTGATTAGAGTACTTGCCTTGCAAGCACAAGGCCCTGAGTTCGATCCCCGGTACCACAATAAATAAATAAATAAATAAATAAAAGTTTAAAACATGTTGGAGGACCGAGGATGAATAGGAAGACCCCTGAATTAGTGGCAACAGTTAGCTTCAATATACTTTTCTGTGCATTAGGGAAAGTGTTTGACTCTTTCTTTTAAGAGCATCCTTTTTTAAATCATTTTCTGGCAATCAGAGTGGGAGTAGTAGGACATGTTCCTACCTTCCTTTCCTACGTCCCAAACTATTGCATCTCTACTTACTCTAGACCTGAAAATTCAGGGAGAGACCCATGACAGTATTGAGGATGCCCGCACAGCTCTTCAGCTCTACCGAAAATATCTGGAGTTAAGCAAGAATGGTACCGAGCCTGAGTCTTTCCACAAAGTGCTCAAAGCTCTTTATGAAAAGGGACGAAAAATGGACTGGAAGGTGCCTGAGCCTGAAAGCCAGACGAGTCCAAAGAGTAAGGCCTGGGATGGGACAAGGGAAGTTGGACTGGGGAGATTTTGATTGCACAGAGATTATAAATGCCACAAAAATAATAGCAGTGCCACCCCTACCTTATCTTTTTGAAGCACTTTAACACTTTACAAAGCACTTAATTCTCCTAACAGTTAGTGAAATAGACTTTATTGGTCCATAATTTTCTCTTGCTCAATTTTAAAATGTTTGGGGAAGGTTCATGCATTTTTATCTTGCATTTTTCCTTCATAAGAAATATCCTAGGGGTTGGGGATTTAGCTGAAGTGGTAGAGTGCTTGCTTAACAAGCATAAGGCACAAGGCCCTGAGTTCAATCCCCAGCATCACCCCCCCAGAAAAAAATCCCAAGTGCTTTTTTTCTACTCACCTCAAGAGTTGTGTTCTTTTGTCTCTGACAGATGCAGCCGTCTTCTCCTCAGTGCTGGCGCTTTGACCTGCCCCCTCCTGTCAGTGTTCTGTGGTCCCAGATCTGGGAGATCACTTCCCAAGTTGGCTTTACCCTGTCCACTTCCAGAATTGGACCTGCTCAGGGTCTACAGATGGTGCTATTCATAGAACTGGAATGCAGCTAAATTGTTGCAAAGGTTCTAGGAGCCAGATTCCTTCTTTATTCTTTGCAAAACAGTGGGCCAGAAAGAATCTAGAATTGACCCAGATGGGGTCAATTAGTATTCTTAATAAATATCCTAAGTATTTAATACCAAGCAAAGAACCTCCTAGCATTAAAACTCTCATTCCTAGCTGTCTAGGAATGACTAACGTCCTAGACACTGACAGGGTACAACAGGCAATCCAGACTTAGTTTAAGTCTCTTAACTGCTTGAGGGATTCCTGGAAGAGACAGCATGTAATCTAGGTGGCCCAAGCAAACCACTGTTGCCAACACTATTGCCAAAAGGGACTTTGGTAATTCCAGCACATGGGAGGCTGAGGCAGGAAGATCAGGATTACAGCACGTTCAAAGCCAGCCTGGGCTACACAGTGAGTTCAAGGCCAGCCTGAACTACGTAGTGAGACCCTGCCTCAAACAAAACAAAACGAGAAACTTTGGATCCTTGAGGAAGTTTAGCTGCTGGCTTCATTTCTTTGGCAGCTGAGATACATCTGTCTTCCATTCATTCTCCTGTCTCAAGTTTTATTTTTTTATTGTTTTAAAACGCATGTTTTATAAAATAAAAACAGAAATATTATTGTTTGACTCTCTCATTAGAGAACTGCTGGTGTGACCAGTCTCATGTCAACTCTCGACTGTTATGGCTTCACCTAACAATGGAAAAATTAAAGTCATGTTCAGATCCCTTCCTAAAAATGTAAAGTTTTGGAGTCCAAAATTATGGACGTAGAAGTTTTTGTTTTTCCTGGACAATGTTAGGTCTTTGCTATAGCTACCCAGTACCCTAAAGTCTTTGAGGACTTGTGGTATGGTTTCCTGGATAATCGGGTAAGGTGAGGAACTACAAGTCCCGCTTTTATCTTTAAACCTGTAGCTACTGAGGAGCTGTCTGGTGCCGCGCTGCTTCTTGGGAGATGTAGTTTCTTGTGTATGGAAAATTCCTGGCTGGCCAGCAGCGCACCTTTTCTGCAGGTTCTTAGGCTGTTGCACACGCGGCCTTCTCATCCCCATATACCACGCGCGGCCCGTCCCGAGGCTGCTAGTCCGCAGAGGCCTGCTGGTCACGTGGGTCTATTGGCCACGCAGGTCTGAGTCTCGCGACCAACGGCGGCGGGGTGCTCGCTACTCGTTCACGCGAGAGTTTGGAGAGGCGGGTTGGGGTCAGTGGGGGGCGGGTGCGGTTGCACAGCCGAGTGTCGAGCGTTGCCTTTAGGTGTTGGGAGCTGACTTAGGGGCCTCCGGGGCTTCTGGAGTCTGCAAAGTGCCGAAGAGCTTTGGAGAAGCCCAGTCAGCCCTGCTACCCCGCAGCCAGGTTCTAGGCTTGAGAGCCACCGAGGCCAAAGTGAGAGTCCGGCCGTCTTCGCGTGCCTGGGCCCCGGCGAAGGCCCTGCGAGCGAGCAGAGGTGGGAGGCGCGGGGCGCCGAGGCGGTGGGATGGACCCGAGCGAAAGCTATCCGGAGCCTCGGAGAGGGGCTGGTGTGCAACAGGCCACTGCAAACAGGTTGGAGATGGGGATGCAGGAATCTTGTGTGCGGGGCCCGGATAGGGCCGAGTTTTGAGAGGCCTCCCCGCCGGCCTCCTGGCCTGAACGGAGGTTCTCTGAGCCCTCGGCGTCCAGTGTCAAAGTGCCAACATCCAGGACCTCACCTGTCCACGTAGTTCCTGGACCAGAGTCCCCCAGGCCAGAGCTCGCTCGCCCATCCACCACCTAGGGAAAGCGGACCGCAAGCGCTGGCACAGTGGGGCCCCTTTGTGTCCTGGCCCTTTCCTGGAAAGTAGAATCAGAATTACCCGAGGCCTTTGAGGGCCTGCAGGATGAGCAGTATGCGGAGTGGCGGGGGAGTCAAAGAAAGATGGAGTCCATTAATCCTGCGTATCTTATTCCCACGTAAACTCAGGTGGAGCGACCCCATTACGCTAAGGATGAAAAGCTGGGGTTGGCTGGCCCTGCTTCTGGGGGCCTTCCTGGGAACTGTCTGGGCTCGAAGAAGCCAGGATCTACACTGTGGAGGTAAAAGCACAAAGAAGGAGGGAGGAAGCAGAGCCTTGGGAGTCAAGGCATGAGAGAAAGATGAATGGAAATACCTGGACTGATCCAGTTCTTCTACCCCCACCTTCACCCCCCAATTCTCTCTCCTTGCGTCAGCTTGCAGGGCTCTAGTGGATGAACTAGAGTGGGAAATTGCCCAGGTGGATCCCAAGAAGACCATTCAGATGGGATCTTTCCGGATTAATCCAGATGGCAGCCAGTCAGTGGTAGAGGTAACTCTTATGTTCCCCCAAGTAAAGTAACTCACCCTGGCTTTGAATGAGAACTCAGTTAAGGACCTTGGTTTAACAGAAATAAAGAAAACAGACCCTGAGAGATATCTAAAATATTTGGCTCTGTCTCATCTGGAAGCTTATATCCTACGCACCTGCTTCTTAGTTCCAAACCTGTTGTTGTTGTTATTATTATTATTATTATTATTATTATTATTATTATTATTATTATTATTATTATTATTTTGCCCCCAAACAGGGTTTCGCTCTGTAGTTCAGACTAGCCTTTTTTAACTCATTGTGTAACCCGGGATAGCCTCAAGCTTACAATGCTCCTCTTCCTCTGCCTCCAGTGTGCTCCAAACCTTGATACTTTGTTTCTGCTATAGAAATTATTGGCAGACAGGAAGTCCTGATCAGCCCCCTTCTCCACATCTCTAATCCATATGACCTATGTTTCACTCTAGCACTTTGGTGCGCATACATTCATTCAAAAAAATAATAAAAGGTCTTAATCAGGCATAATGGCACACACTTGTAATCCCATTTACTTGGAAGGCTGAGAAAGAAAGATCTCAAGTCTGAGGCCAGCGTGGGCAATTTAGTGAGACCCAGTCTAAAAAGGGGAAAAGATGTAACTCAGTGGTAGAACACTTGCCTAACATGTACCTGGGTTCAAGCCCCTGTATGGCCAAAAATAAAGCAAAGGTAAAGAACATTGATTAGAGCTAGTCAGGGGGTCTCCATTTACCTATAATTTGGAGGTAATGATACCTGTTTTATTTCTTGGACTTTTTTTTGTTTTTTTCAAAACAGGATCCCACTAGGTAGTTCAGGTTTGTGGTAATCTTCCTGCCTCAGTCTCCCAAAATCTGGGATTATAGGTGTGTGCCACCACACTCAGCATCTGAAACTAAAAATAAATCATGCTCTTTTTAGAGAAGGCATTTTACAATTTGGTTGAGCAAGATTTGGAAAGTAAAGTAAGGACATATGAGGTAGAAGAGAGTGACCCAAGGTTGAGGACATTTCTAGGTACCTTATGCCCGCTCAGAGGCCCACCTCACAGAGCTGCTAGAGGAGGTATGTGACCGTATGAAGGAGTATGGGGAACAGATTGACCCTTCCACGCATCGTAAGAACTATGTACGCGTCGTGAGCCGGAATGGAGAATCCAGTGAACTGGACCTACAGGGCATCCGAATTGATTCAGATATCAGCGGTACCCTCAAGTTTGCGGTAAGCTATGGGAAAGAGCGGCTGGTTTTTGGAAACTCGGGAGGTTGTTAGCACAAGCTGAGGGCTGCGTCAGTGTCCTTGCCCCCTTTGGAGGGAGAGGCCTAAAGCCTGTTCTTGCTGCCTGGTATCATCCATTTCTCCCTTGGGTTGACAGTGTGAGAGCATCGTGGAGGAATATGAGGATGAACTTATTGAATTCTTTTCCCGAGAGGCTGACAATGTTAAGGACAAACTTTGCAGTAAACGAACAGGTAAGCTACTCCAATATTACCTCCTGTTCTCACAGGCTTGTGGAACCTGGTCCCCAAATCCTCTGAAAGTAGTTCAGATTGGCTTCCATTTCCCTTCCTTTCCATCCAACTTCTCTCCATTATCTTCCTGTCAGCTTTTAGAATTCGTGGACCAAAAATACAGGTGAGAAGTAGGGATATTTTGTTACATGTGTATGCTTTGAAAATGGTGATGGGCCCATTACTAAAGAAAAGGTGGGGGGTTGGGGATTTAGCTCAGTGGTTAGAGTGCTTGCCTTGAAAGCACAAGGCCCTGAGTTCGATCCCTGGCACCAAAAAAAAAAAAAAAAAAAAGAAAGAAAGAGAGAAAAGGTGGTAGGTATATGTGCCAGTTTGATTTGGGGTATTTTATTGATAGCAGTATGTATCTGTGTGAGAATGGCATTGTTCTTCAAATTGTTATGTACTATTTGCAGATCTATGTGACCATGCCCTGCACATATCTCATGATGAGCTATGAACCACTGGAGCAGCCCAGACTGTCTTGATGGATCACCCCCAGGAGGGGAAGATGGTGGCAATGCCTTTTATATTATGTTTTTATGGAAATGAACTGAAAAAATATGAAACCAAAAGAACAAACTGTGTTATCTTTTCATGACCAGAATCGGCTCTTACATTAAGCTTGAAGATAGTGGATTGCACACAGGCAAGAAAATGGAGGGGAAGGAAGAGCTTGGGATTGGCACAAAGTTAGAAGGGGCCTGAATCATTATTATTACCTTATTAGATTACACTTCACTTATAAAATAGATAAAAGGGGCTGGGGATTTAGCTCAGTGGTAGAGAGCTTGCCTAACAAGTGCAAGGCCCTGAGTTTGACCCCCAGCACTGCTCCCCCCATTAAAAAAAAAAAGGATAAATATTTATTCAGTGTGCACTCAATGCAGTGTTTTTAGAGTCCAGTTACAGAGAAATGAGGAGCATCTATGAACAAGCAGGGGAACATATGTAAGTTATGGTAGTATAGGATTGTAGAAATTCCTGTATTTATGATGATAAAACATAAAGACAGGGCTGAGGATGTAGCTTAGTTGTAGAGCACTTGCCTACCATGCACAAGGCCCTGGGTTAAATCCTGAAACACACATACAAACATATAAAGACAGAGCTTGGTCTTGAAAGAAATAATGGACATTTATTATTCTTCCTTCCCTGCCCTTCTAGATGGAGGGACCAGAACAGAGACAGGAAGGGGAAAATGGATGTGACCCAACTCAGCTGAAAAGTAAGGGCTTTATCGGATAGGGACAGATGAGGTAAGAATGTTATTTAATGAAAGGCCTCACTTCCTAGCCTAAGCTTTTAGATTTGATTTGAACAGCAAAAATAAGATAACTCTTTTTCATCTCCATCACTAGCCATTGTCAGTTTGGGCTACAAATCCCTCCTTTTTGTGTGAAGAGCTTCTGTACTGGGCATAAGGATAAAAATCTAAATACTTTCCTTTGAAAGCTTCTTAAACAACGTGGTTCTAAGATGTCTGGGGGTTTAGAATGGAATGTACATCTCTGTCCCAGGAATGATCTGAAGAGAAAACACCTGAGTAAACATTTCAAAGCTTTTGTTTTTTAAATTACAGCATTGGGGGGGTGGGGGGGATGCTGGGGATTGAACTCAGTGCCTTGTGCTTCCTAAGCAAGCGTGCTATCACTGAGCTAAATCCCCAAACCCAAAATAACAGCATTTTAGAATCTAAAGTGACCTTGGAGGTCATCCAGTTCACCTGTGGGCATTTTATAGCCCTGAGACCCACAGAACCTACAGATCATTAAGTTCTGTACTTACTTGCAAAACTGAATTTCCTGGGTAAATTAACTTTCCTTGGTGCCAATCTGATCTAATATAACTATGAAATAGCCTCTATTTTTTTCTTCTCTTCCTACCTTACATTAAGCCTGGCACAGAGAATGAATGTACAGTTTTCAACAAAAGCCTTCCATTACAAATCCTTATGAAAAAAATTTTTTTTCTAGTAGAGAAAAAAATCTTAACTCATTTTATCAAAACATATCTTTTTTCTCTTCACACCTTTTAAAATTCTTTTTGCTTTTAATTGACACATAATGTACATCCCTATGAAATCTTTAACACATAAACTAGGTAAGAGCAAATGTTCTGGTATTAGCTATTGCCCAAACTCAGGGTCTGTTTCTGCCCCCCCAACTCAAGGCCTTGTGCTTGTGAGGCAAGCACTCTAACCACTGAGCTAAATCCCCAGCCCAGAGCCTGGTGTTAATTCTATCTTCTCTTATTACTGATAACAAATGCTGTGTCCTGTCAAATCAGTTTTCCAACGAGCTGTTGTAAGCCTTTTTTTCCTTCTGTGACACACATGAGCAATAGTCACATTATTCATAACCCTGACAGTATGCCCGTGGTTCTTTGTTCATTGTCAAGATTTCTTGGAATTAAAGAAATCTCTTAATCGCCTCTTAAAGTGCTCTTAACAGGAAATCTGAAATTTTAATTTATAAAGCAAATTATTCACAAATTTTAATAAAATAAGTTTAATGTTAATCAGTAACAAATTACATACTTGTGATATACCTCACTGGTTTGTCAAAGCACACTTTAAGAACTGTACAACCCCAGTTGTAGCCTGGGGTTAGGGATTTAGCTCAGTGGTAGAGCGCTTGCCTAGAAAGCACAAGGCTCTGAGTTCAATCCCCAGCACCCCCAAAAAAGAAAATCTCTGTAGTCTGAGAGTCTTTGCTATTGGTAGATGGAGATCTGTTCTATATAGGAAAGGGTGGAAATTACTCTCTTGCTTCTGTTTTGAAAATGTTAGGAGGATACACTTTGTACATCTTCTACTTCTTTTTTTCTTTTTTGGGTGCTGGGGATTGAACTCAGGGCCTTGCGTGTGCTAGGCAAGTGCTCTACCCCTTGAGCTAAATCCCCGACCCCCGTCTTTTACTTCTTATCACAAAGACTCCATGAATTTATGTGAACTTTTCTGGAAGCGCACTATAACAAATTATTTTAGCCCAATATTTGGTACAGCCTACTTTTTTTTTTTGTACTAGTGATTGAACTCAGCCTTCACACTGAGCTACATTCCCAGGTCTTTATTTTATTTTGAGATAGGGTCTCACTAAAATGCCCAGGCCAGGCTAAAACTTGTGATCTTCCTGCCTCAGCCTCCCAGAGTTCTGGGATTACAGGTGTGCACCAACATGCCCAGGTAACAAACATTCTCTTAATTTTGCAAACCATGTTGTATTTTAATCTTTAGATGCTTTCTAAATTAGCTTATCAATAAAATGTTAGAATTTAAACATGTACAAAGATAGTGTTGAATGAGGTCCTAGAGCAACTGGGACAATTAGGTCAAAATCTAGTCCTTTTGCCAGATACAGTGGCCATGGCCCATGCCTATAGTCCCAGCTCCCCGGAAGGCCAAGGTGAAAGGGTCATTTGAAATCATGAGTTTGAGACCAGCCTGTGCAACATACTATAACCCCATCTCAAAACTAAAAATCTTGTCCTTTATTTTATTGATTGATTGATTGGGTTTTTTTTTTTTTAAATGCCAGGAGCTCTTTGGGGGTTTTTTGGTTTTGTTTTGTTTTGTTTGTTTTTTGGTGCTGGGGATCGAACTCAGGGCCTGTGCTTGTAAGGCAAGCACTCTAACCACTGAGCTAAATCCCCAGCCCCCCCCCCCCTTTTTTTTTAATTGGCTTTTTGACACGGTCTCGCCACGTAGTTCAGGCTGGCCTTGAGCTCAACTATGTAGTCCAGGTTGATGTTGACCTCCTAGCAGTCCTTCCACCTCAGCCTCCCATGTACATGGGGTTAGAGCCATGTACCACCTTGCAGGGCTGAAAAAAATCTAGTCCTTTAGTATATGTGCTGCCAAAGTGAGCACAGAAAAAAAATCTAGTCCTTTAAAAATAACTGAGCATGGTAGTATAACGCCTATAATCCCAGCACACTAGGACACTGAGCCAGGAGCATCTCAAATTCCAGCCCAGCCTGGGCAATTTAGCAATTTTTGCAAAATCTTGTCTCAACAAATGGGGCTGGGGGGTGGGCTAGGACTGGGGATTTAAAGTACTGTAAAAAACAAAAACAAGAAAACCCACAAACAAAAACACCTTTAGAGGATTTTTGCTGTTAAAGAGGGTTCACATCGGGGTGTGGTAACACACATTTGTAAACCCAGTACTTGGGAGGCTGGGTGCAGAGGACTGCTTGTTTGTGGCCAGCATGGGCAATTTAGCAGGACTCTGCCTCCAAAAAGGGGTGGGGGTGGGGATGCTGTGGGTGTAGTTCAGTGGCAGACTGCTTGCCTCCCATGGGCAAGGGCCTGAGTTCAATCTCCAGTACTGTAGAAAGATAGATAAATAAATAAATAAGATGGGGATGAATAGTGAGGGAATAGGAAGCACTGAATTCATATAATCCATTTACTCTTTACAACTTTAAGAAATCAGTGTTAGTCCTATTTTTACAGATAGAGAAACTAAACTCAGAGAGGTTAAGTGTCTTGCTGGTCAGTGAGGTTCCAAGACCAGTCATCATCTTAATTTTAGGCCAGTGGTCTTTCTGCTACATCTTACTCCACGGAGCTGACTCTCTATGTTGTTTGTCTCCAGTAACTGTGTAAAGTAGTACTTCTAAAATTTGTTTGAAAACTCCTCCACAATTGAATCCATGTCATCTGATTCTAATAATGTGTAGTAGAAGACATTATAGCCTGTGTTCAGTCATTTTTCTAGCCTAATTCTCATAAGAAACCCATTTTAAACCAGGTGTGGTGGCACATGCCTATAATCCCAGCACTCTGAGGGCTGAGGCAAGAGGATGGAAAGTTCAAGTCCAGTCTGGGCAATTTAATGACTTGGTAAGACCCTGTCTCAAAATTTAAAAACAAAACACAATAAAACAAAAAAAGGCCAGGTGTGGTGGTGCATGCCTGTAATCCCATAGTGAGTTCAAGGATGGCCTGAACTATAGCAAGAGCCTATCTCAAAAAAAAAGAAAAGAAAAGAAAAGAAAAAAGGACTGGGGATATAGGTCCCCATGAAGGCCCAGGTTGAATCCCAGCATACCTCCCCTCAAAAAAAAGACAAAGAAAGGAAAAACCCATTTTAGAGCAGATAACATCTGTAGGCCCCAGCTACTCAGGAGGGTAAAACAGAAGGATTGCTTGCATTTAGGAGTTTGACACCAACTTGGGCAACATAGCAAGATCCCATTTCAAAACAAAATAAAACAAAAGATTTAGGGCTTGATATGTAGTTTGGTTATAAAACACTTGCCTAGCATGTATGACGCCTTGAGTTCAATCTGTAGTACCACAACAAAATAAAGTCCTTTTTACCACTCTTGGTCATTTTAGCTGCTAAATATCTGTCCTATTTTTATGTATTGGGGCAGGGAGGAAGCACCACATTACTAATTTCAGTTATGGGTGTCAAAGGTTTTATAGATGAGTCAAACTATATTGTTCCTTATCTTTTAAAATATTTTTATAGCCACACATTGTGCTGATGTCTCCAGGAGACAGCTGATAATGGTTTAAAAATGCCCTTTGGTTGGGAACATGGCTGACTGGATAGAGTGCTTGCCTGGCATGCTGGAGACCCTGGGTTCAATCCAGAGCATCAGAAAGGAAAAAAATACCCTTATTGAGCTGCAGCTAATAATTCATACTCATACAAAGAATAAATCTTGGTAGTTCAAAAACATGTTCTGGAATGAGGCCAAACTCAGTCTGAATTGTACCTGTACCAAAGATCTGACCCTGTCTCACTAAGTATTTCAGGCTGTCCTTGAATTTACAGCAGTCCTCCTGCCTGAGCCTCCCAAGTGCTAGGATTACAGGCATGCGCCACCAACCATGGCTTCCTCTTCTTTAGATATACTATTAGGTACATAGTTTAGAGTTGTTGTGAGGATTAAGATAGAGCGTGTATATATTCAGATAACTGGAAGTAGTAAGTGCTCAGTGCATTTTTATTTATTTATTTTTTAATTTTTTTTAGAGGACGATTTATTTGAAAGTGGTGAAAAGGGGGGAAAAGGAGATGATAGATAGCTACTTGACGAGTAGGGAGCATTCGAAAGCAAAATACTCCTCAGTGCATTTTTAGCTATTATCTATTAAATACATTAATTTGGTTTACTCGTGGTGGGTACAATAATTTGTTATATTTAGGCTGCATTTGCTTGCTTGTTCTTGGCCACCAGGGGGCACCACTGCCCCTACCCATTTTAAAGAAGTCCTCCCAAGGTCATAGTGATCTCAGTCCTCAGCTTTTTCTATTCGAAACTCTGGTTCCCAAACAATTATATTTGAATCTAGGGCTCACTTTGCTGCTTTAGTCATACTAATCTCAATCAATTTCCTTTCTCTTTCTACTTTCATCTCTCTGTCTTGGACAGGTTCTTGCTATGTAATCCAGGCTGGCCTTGAACTCCCTTTTTTTTGGGTGCTGGGGATCAAACTCAGGGCCTTGTGATTGCTAGGCTAGGTAAGCGCTCTACCACTTGAGCTAAATCCCTAGCCCCAAGGGCTTTGCTAGGCAAGTGATCTGTCACCGAGCTAAATCCCCAACCCCTTGAACTCCCTGTATAGCCCAGGTTGGCAATGAATTTGAGATCCTACTGCCTCAGCCTCCTGAGAACTGGGATTACAGATGTGCACTAATTACTATACACAGTCACTCTCTTAACTTTCCATCTCCCTGGATCCTTTTTTTTTTTTTTTTGGTGCTGGGGATGAACTCAGGGCCTTGTGCTTGCTAGGCAAGCACGCTAACCACTCCAGATCCTATCTCTATGTTCAGAAAGAGACTACAGCCATTCAACTGGTGTACTCTCTAGCATGTGGGAGGCCCTCATTTCAAGTCGTAGCAGTGCTCCCACCCACCAAAGAAAGGCCAAGTGTGGTGGCACACGCTTGTAATCCCAGCATTCTGGAAGCTAAAGCAGTGAGATCACAAATTTGAGTCCTGCTGGGGGAATTAGCAATTTATCAAGACCATGTCTCAAAAAATAAAAATGTTAGGGAAATACCTCAGTGCCAAGGCCCTGAATTCAATCCCAAATACTGAAAGAAAGAGAGAGACCCTAAACCAGCTTCTGGGAAATTCCATTTAGCCCCTTTGATCCCTCGTAGCAGTGGATATCAGATTAAACAACTTCAAAACATGTTTATAAAACATGTTTTTCACACTAGGCTATAGGACCCTATGTCAGGGGCTTAGAACATTACCATTCTTCACCCTCTCTTCAATTTGTTTGTTTTCCTCTCTCCAGTAATTATCTCTTTGGTAGCTTCATCCTGAGGATGTCTCTTGTGTGGGTACTGAAATTCAGCTCTTTATTTTGAAATTCAGCTCTTTGATTTGCTGGCTAGTCCCTGTGGATGATTAACCAGAAGGTGGGAACTGGCTCAGACTATTCTAGGGTTATGAGGAAATACTCCATGAGATGCTAAATTGGGACCCAATATTGATCAGCGGAGCTTTGAAATTACCGGGGAGGTAGCTGAGGTCAGTGCTGCTTTGGGGCTTTGCGTGGCTTCTCTTTATGAAGTTCTTCCCTAAGAACTACTTATCTGCTCCACAAGCCAGAGGAACATTTATTGGTAGGTGTGAAGTTGACTAAGAGAAAACTTGGAAAGAGAAAATAAGAGCTTTCTTTCTCTTTTTTGAAGTCCACACTATAAACTTCTTTAACAGGAGGTCTGTGTAAACCTGGCTTAGATGGATACTGTGTCCTCTGAACATTGTTACTGCTCTGGGGAGATACAGGGACTGTTCACTTGGGGTTTGTAGATAATGTGCTGTGCTCTTTCAGTCAGCTCTTTATCCTTAGGCCAATGAAAAGACAGGCTTAAAGGGGGGTCCAAAAGTCTTGTTATACCCAGAGAAATTAGATCGTGGGGACGATCACTTTAGTGCCATGGGTCTCTGACAGCCCAGTACAAGAGGCGCATGCCTATAATCCCAGCACTCAGGAGGCTGAGGCAGGAAGATCACTGCGAGTTCAAAACCAGCTTGGGCTACATAATGAGTTCAAGGCCGGCCTACACCAAAGCAAGACTCTTGCAAGTATAGAAGATGCCAAGCAGAAGTGCCCCAGAGGCCCTTTGGGAATGATCTGAGTGAAGTGACCAAAAGGGAAGGTGCCTAGTGCTTAATCTTGGGGTAAGGGGTTGGTCTGCAGCTCCTGATCCTGTGACTAAATGCAGGGTGGACTGGCTGTATGGGGTTTTGTGACGGGAATGGCAGTGAGAATAATGTCCAGGATCCAGAGGTTCTGTGAGGTCATTAAAGGTGTCACTGAAGGGGTGTTTTTACATTTGAATATGTCCTGGCTTTAAATACAGAACTGAGCCAGGCGTGGTGGTACATACTTGTAATCCCACCATTCAGGAGGCTGAGGCAGGAGGATCACCACAAGTTCAAGCCCAGCCTTAACTACATAGTGAGACCCTGTCTCAAAAACAAAATAAATAAATATATACCCCATTTGGGCAGTGGTGCTGGGGATCAAACTCAGGGCTTTGCATTTGCTAGGCAAGCGCTCTACCACTGAGCTAAATCCCCAACCCCAAAGTAAATAAATTTAGAATGGACCTACCTCACAAAGCCCTGGATATTCAAGTTATTTTTGCTTTTCTCTACATACTGGGTTCTGTTAGTATGTATAATACAGTTGGCCTCTGCTGACCTCAAATTGATATAGGGAGAAAAAATGTTAACTCCCAACCTGCTAGATGTCAGATACGCCAAGTTTTCATGTTCTCCAAAATCAAAGAATGAATTCTAAGGAACAATGGAGGTTAAGAGTAGGAAAATTTATTGGGGAATAGGAATAGCTCCTGAGAGACAGGAAGGGTCCCAAATATGTTGCCAATGGGTCCACTTCTCTGAGAAAGTTTTATAGAGCAAAATCACATGGTGGGTACAATGTGGGTCAAAACTATAATCAACCAGGGCTGGGGATTTAGCTCAGTGGTTAGAGTGTTTGCCTAGCAAGCACAAGGCCCTGAGTTTGATTCCCACTACCCGCCAAGAAAACCCTGAAACTATAATTAACCAATAAGATTACAAGTATAGTCACTTGGCTAGTAGGTTTGTTTTTTTTTTCTCTTTTTTTTTTTTTTGAGACTGTGTTTCATTATGTAGTTCAAACTGGCCTCAAACTCACTATGTAGCCCAGTTTGGCCTCAAACATGCAGCGATGCTCCTGCCTCAGCCTCCCAGGTGCTGGTATTACAGGTGTGTACCATCTGATATTGATCCAATAGTAGCCAGAGCATATGGGTGACATCATTAACTTTGGCCAATAATCTATAGTCTTAGTTTTAGTAGGTGCTAGAGTTGAATTCGGACCTTATGTTTGCTAGGCAAGTACTCTACACAATGAGCTAAATCTCCAACTCCAGTCTCCACAGTTTTGATGTGTTCTCATCTTCTGCACTGACTCCCTCGAGGGCCTAGCCCTATCTGACTGCCTGTAATACTTCTACCTAATTTAGCTGTTGGTAATAAAATGATGTCCACCAAGCAGCTAACTCTGGCATCACAGCCTGTTTTCCACATGATGTCGCCTCCAGTCGTGAAAAAGACATCTTCCAGAAAGCCTGCCACCAAGCATGGTGGCACATGCGTGTAATCCCAGCATTTGGGAGGGTGAGGCAGGAGGATCACTGCAAGTTCCACACCAGCCCGAGTTACATAGTGACTTCAAAGCCAGCCTGAGCTACAGAGGAAGACCGTCTCAAAATTTAAAAAAAAAAAAAAAAAAAAAAAATCCCAAGGGGGCTGGAAGGAACCGACAATGATGAATAGCCGTGATAATGTATTAAGCAGTTGGTTCCCGAAGACCTTCAAAGGCCGAGTCCTACGTGGAGCTTCACTTTTACTACACTCTGGAGAACCCAGAATGTATGTATTAAGAGCAAAGGGAAAAGCTAAAGAAGGAATTTAACTGAGTTCTCAGGCACATTCTTAGCCACCTACAATCCCCCCCATTCACCCTTAATTAGACTAATCCGCCCAGTCCAATCCTCCCCGCCACAACAGCTGTCAACAGCTCAGGACCCGCCCCCCTTCCACACTGGGCCAATGGCCGAGCCCAGGGTGAATCGCTTGAGAGGGGCGGGGCTCCACCGAGGACCCCGGGTTGGGCGCCGCTGCCGGTTCGTCTACTCCGTCCCTCAGCCACCTCCTTTCAACCTTGTCCACCGGTTGGCGCGGCCTGTGGTGCAGCGGCGGCCGCCTCCGTTCCTGCCGCAGCTCTCTCCCCCTCCTTTCCCTTCCCACCAGACCTGGGGTTCGCTCGCCATGGCTTTACTCACTGCAGCCGCCCGGCTCTTGGGAGCCAAGGTGAGCTAGGGGAAGGAGCGCGCCGTCCTGGGGTGGGGCTGAGGCGACCGCGGGTCGTCCAGCGCCGGGGTCTCCCTCCCGCGTCCGTGCGCGCCCCTGCGCGCCGTAAAGCGGCGCTGTTCTTGGCTGGCCGCCAGCCCCGGCGTCCCCGGGGCCATGTGCTGCGCTGCCCTTCCGGCTCCTGGGCTGAAGCGACCGCTGTTAGCCGGGGCCTGCTGCCTGGGGCTGTGGGGAGGCCGAGCCTACCGTCACCCCGCGTGTCTGTGGTGGGAGGAGAGGATGTGTGACCCTGAAAAAAGAACCCGCCGAGGTGGGAAGGATCCACCAGTAGAGAATTGAAGTGCAGGGTTCCACTAGAGTTACGGAAAGAATTGTTTGGCGGAGAGGCTGGGGATGAACAGATCAGCTCACTCCCTTTTGCTGGAGCGGTGGCTAAATTTGGCTCTGCTTCCTAGAAACTTGTCAGTTCCTGAAGTACGTGTTTCCATTTCTCCACCACAATTATTGAAGCCTTTAGGTGACCTCACCCTTGCAGGTTGTGCTGGAAGAAAGGGACCCCCAGCTCCTCTTTGTCCTTGGGACTCTTTTACTTAACATTATAGGACGAGTTTGGGTAGGGTGGGGCATTTATGTAAAATCTCCTGCATGATTATCACACACTATTGGAAAAAGAAACAGAAAGGTTGTTCCACCCTACTCTAGGCCAGTAGATGAGGAAACTCGCCAGGAGGTAGTAATGCCAAGGTCACATGACCAATCCTACTATTTGCTCACCCAGGTTTTGTAGTTGATTATAAAGTCTTCATCCCGAATGACCTCGTATTTTTCGGGGCGCTTGAAATTTGTTTCCTTTTGGGTCGTAGGAATACTACTCTAAATAATGATGAATCCAGTTTCAAATTGCAGTACTTTTGGCTCTGGATAATTTGGCCCTTTAAACAAACTGCTGTGCTGAGGGAGTCCCAGCCCTCTAATCCAAGCAAGGCGGTCCCACAAGTGACCTTGACTTCGGCAGAGAGTTTACATTTTCTCTTCTCTGTACAGTTTGAAGCCGTCATCACCTGAAGGAAAGGAAAGACTTACAGTGACTCTGGCTTGCTGTGTGTTGTCATGCATGGTTGGCAGAGATAAAGTGAAACCTGTAGGATTTACCTTGGGTCGTTTCTAAACACCCAGCCACAAGATAGAGACTGATCATTTGGGAGATACTTGCGTTACTTGGCTGGTGCTACTCTCACAACTAGGGAACAGGGTAAGGAAACCTCTTGGGAAATGAAGCAAGTTCTAGATAGTGTTTTGGCAGAATAGGGGACACTATAATTAGCCCCTTCCAGCGCTTCTAACTCTGACCAGATAATCTAACCCAATATGAATTTGGAAAAACCTTTGGATTTACCTTTTGTTTTGTTTTGGATTTCATGAATTTTTTTTGAGGTATTTGAGGCAGGGTCTTGCTATGTAGTTCAGGCTGGCCTTGAACTCAATGTGTAGCCCAGGCTGGCCTCAAAATCAAGGCAGTCCTGCCTCATACTCCCCAGTACTGGGATTACAGGTATCTGCCACTACACCTGGCCTGGATTTACCTTTTGAATTTATCTCCTAAGTCTCTTAGGGAAGTAAGCATTCTAAGGAATCCTTTTGGGATGACAGGGCTTCATGATTGTGCCACCATTATTTTCATATTAGAGAGAACATGAATATCCTAGAAGCCTATAAATTGGAAACCATTAGAAAGCTTTTAATCCTTAAAGCCAGCAAAGCCCAACCAACCCAGTAATGAAATTTTCTGAGAACTAAGCAATATGATCAGGACACCAAGAAGCCTTTCAGGTTCTCAACATTGCTCTTACCTGCTTGAGCTTTCTAAATCACCCTGCAGCTTAATTGGTCATTGTTACTAGTAATAGATTTTACTTTTTGATAGGAAGGTAGAGTTTTTTTTGGGGGGGGTTGTGTGTTTTTGTTTTGTTTTGTTTTGTATTTTGAGACAGGGTCTTGCTGTGTAGTTCAGTCTGGTTTTCAACTCACTGTGTAGCCCAGGCTGAGCTTGAATTTAGGGAAATCTTGCCTCAGCCTCTCCAATACTGGGATCATAGGCATGCATCACCATGCTCCACCTGAAGTAGGTTTATAAAAGAGGCAAAATAGTCATCTGACCTGGAAAAACTGGTTTGATTCTCAAGGTCAGGTGTAGTTTTTTTCTGTTTTCTGAGAAAAGATTTTTCTTTAACCTTATTAAAACAAAAATGCTAGTCATTGTTCTGGTCCAGCCTACATAATCAGGTAATTTAAATGAACACCTGAGTTGGAGAGATAGATCACTTCAGAGTCTTGATATTATTTGAATTCTTGTTTATCCACATGAATTAATACAAAGCAGTGGTGTTAATATTGGCTGTGGTTGCCTCAGTTTTGTGACTTGAAAACTGTCTTGGCTGGCGATGTAGCTCAGTGGCAGAGTGCTTGCCTAGCATGCATAAGGCCTTGGGTTTAATCCCCAGCACCAATCCTCCAAATTAGAATTTTTCCACCCTTTGGTTTTTTGAGACAGGGTCTTGCTATGTAGCCCAGACTGGCCTTGAACTCACAGTGATCCTCCTGTTTCAGTCTCCCAAGTGCTGGGATTACAAGTGTGCACCACCATGCAAGCCCTCAAATTAAGATGTTTGGAACTTTGGAAAAATCAGTTTTAAATTTTTATATTTCTAGGTACTTAAATGAATGGTTCCTTTACAGCAGACTTATGTCACTGTATATACCCTGCATAAGTCCTAGTCTGAAATTGGTTTCAACAAAACTGAGATTGTTTTGTACTGTGAATTAATTAGGTTTAAAGCCCAGAACTTTTAAAGGCAAGGTCTCAGATCTCTGCATTTACCAACCGTCATCTTATTCAAAGTAGTGATGATTCTGTGTCACTTAGTGAGTAGGTGGACCAGAGATTGGAAGGAGCCTTATCTAGTGCTAGCAGTGAGAGTAGTGCATTTATTCTTCCCAGTGGCTTTAGATTGGTGGTAGGTGAATGAATGCATGGGCATAGGACAACAGTGAGGACAGCAGCAAAGCAGACTTCCAGAGAAGGGAGGGCTGGCATTCCTGGTTCTTAGAATCCACGAGTGCAGCAAACAGGGAAATAGACATGGATTTCACTAAAACCACACAGTATTTCTTTCTGCCTTGTGCTGATGTTTTTTGTGATAAGAGTTGAGTAGGATGTAAAATTTAAAACCGCTAGCATCTTTTTTTTTTTTTTTTTTTTTTGGTGCTGGGGATAGAACTCAGGGCCTCGTGCTTGCAAGGCAAGCACTCTGACCACCAAGCTAAATCCCAGGCCTACCATCTATCTTTTCATTCTTCTCTCAAATGCTCAAATTCCTTAGGTCCCTATATTCTTTTTTTTCTTTTTTTTTTTTTTTTCCTTTTTTGGTGGTGGTGTGGTGGTGGTGGTGGTGGTGGGGAGGTCCATATATTCTTTAGACATGCTGTCATTTTAAGGTATCTGTAAATTCATGTGTATCATGACCTGGGATGCTAATTCACATTGCAGGTTCCTTGGTCCTTCAGCAGAGGTGAACTAGGATCTAGAAACTTGTGTTTTATCAAGCACGTTAGTTGACTGACTAATGAGATGTGGTGGTCCTAGGATCACATTGTTAAAGCAATAAAGCCACATGGGAGGGTTTTGTTTGCAACTTTCATTAATAGCTGTATTATAGAAATCCTCCAGGTTTTTTTGATTTTGGTTTTGGGTTTTTTTTGGTGCTAGGGATGGAATTTAGGGCCTTGTACCTGCAGGGCAAGCACTCTTAATACCCAGCCAGAAACACCTGTTAAAGAACCAAAAAGGTGCTGGGTGTGGTGACACACACCTGTGATCCCAGCACTTGAGAGGGAGAAGCAAAAGTATCACTGCAAGTTTGAGGCCAGCCTGGCCCACATAGTGAGCTCGAGGCCAGCCTGAGCTACCTAGCCAGACCCTGTCTCAAAAAACAAAACAAAACAAACAAACAAACAAAAACCCCCAAAACAAACAATCAAAAAAAGAGTAAGGATTTTTGCTGAAAGGAAAGTTTAGGATTCGGTGTTTTTCTGAGGTTCGAGTGGTATCTTTTTTGGTGCTTCTCTTTGAGTAATCAGTGAAGCTTTAAGGAAGAAACTTAGAAAATGACAGGTGGAATTATTAAGGAAGCTTCTGTGACTATGAAGAGAGTCAAAGTAAGATGACTACTCAAGCTATTAAATAACCTGACCAAACATTGTGTGTGGGCCACTTCCAGTGAAACCCGGGTTTTAGTTAAATGGCTTTAGTTCTATGACCTGGTTCTGGGGAAAGAGGAGTCTTTGTCTAGACATGTTTGTTTTTTCTTAAATTGTTCTTTCTTTGTTCCTTCTGTATTGGAATGCTCTGTATCATAAAGATTCTTCCTATTGGTTATTAGTGCATTGTTTGCTCCATCTGCTGAGTCTGTCCTGGCTTTTTGTTGGGGGTAGGTCCTGGGGAACAAACGAAGGGCCACTGAGCTAAATCCCCAACCAGCTTTCTGATCTTTTATTGATGAAGGACAAAAGTCCTTGTAAAATCAAGATCATATCTCTCAAGGTTTTAATGTTGGTACTCTGAGATATGTAGTAGGAGATAGTCTGGATGTGTCGTCTAGAATGGAGGATCAAAATTTTTCTTCCTAAATAAATAAGTAAAAAGACAAAAAAAAATTTTCTTCCTGTAGAGTAAGGGTTTTGGGTGTGGGTCAGTGATAATAATAGGCTAAAAGAAGTAAGAGGGAAATAACTAAGTTAGTAAGTAAGTGGTTATTCAAATAAGATTTAGTTGTTCTCAGAATTTGGGGTTAAGAGAGTAGTTAATTGGTGTTTGCAAAGTGATTTGTCCAATACCCTATTCCATGAATACCCTTTAAGTACTATAGACAAGTCTTTTGACAGAATTCACTGCATGTAAGTAATTAGTCTTTTTCTTTTCTTGGCCCTTGTTTATATTTTCTCATCCCAGCACAATTGAAAGCCATAGCCCACTTCTATCAGTAATAGCCAACTCACCAGAGTTGTTCTTGCAAGAGGAAATAGCAGTTGAGGTTTGAAAAACCTCTTAAAAATTCTGACTCCTGGGCTGAGGATTTAGCTCAGTGGTTAAAGTGCTTGCCTTGCCAAGCACAAGGACCCGAGTTCAATCCCCAGCACCAAAAAAAAAAAAAAAAAAAAAAATTCTGACTCCTATTCCCACCCTGTGGAAAATCCTGGCTGTTAGCCATTGTGGCCAGGCCCTTGTCTCTGGAAGTAGCTCTCTCCATGTCTCCCCGTGAAGGAGCTGACCTATTGAGTAGGATGACTGCCTCATTCACCTGACAGCTGCTGTTCCAATAAGGTGACTCTACACGTGGTGTGAAATCAGAAGCCAGAATTCCAGCTGCCATACCGGGGTTGGGGGAGGAGCTGGGAGGTGAAAGTTCAAGGATGATTCAGAGGTTGGTAATCTGTCCCATCAGTGAGAATAACCTGGTGGATATACTGCACAGAACCATTCACTAGCTTTCTTTGGCAGCCAGTGAGTGGACAAAATGAGGTATATAGTCCTCAAGTGCCTCCTGTCTAGAGTTGCTTGCTTTGCTGATGGAGATCAGGGTTAATTAAATTTGTTTCCTCTCCCAAGACTTCTCCCCTCATGGTCAAGGACTCCTTAAAAAGGAAATGGGGACTTCATTTCCTGTTTCACCACTGAAGGGAATTATCCATTCACCCTCTCCTCAGGCTTGACTGCCTCTTTCCTGTGATCCAACTCCAGTCAAGATTTCTGAGACTTGATGGTATGTAAGAGGCCAACACATTTCTAAGAAACAAATATTTATAACTCAGCTATGCGCAAGGCACTGTTCTAGATGCTTTTATGCAAATTATTGTATGTAGTTTATTTGACTCTTCTAAAATTAGTTGTATTATTACCATTTTAGTGATGTGAAAATTGAAGTTTAGAGTTAGGTCACATAGGTTTTTTTGCTTCTTTTTTTTTGGTGCTGGGGATTGAACTCAGGGCCTTGTGCTTGCTAGGCTAGCACTCTAACCACTTGAGCTAAATCCCCAACCCCGGGTCACATAGTTAAAATAACACAGAAGGAAAGTGTCAGAACCTGAATTTTAGGATTTTTAACTCTCCATCTAAACTGCAGATTTGAATTTAATAGGTCTGAGGTCCAAGACTGCTTTTTTTGTTGTTGTTTGGTTTTGGTTTTGAGACAGTTGAGACAGGGTCTCACTATGTAGTTCACGCTGGGCTCGAACTGTGATTGGTCTTTTAAACGCAGGGATTACAGGCATATACCACCACACCTGATTGAAGATTTCCTTTCCTTTTGTTTTGTTTTTTGAGATAGGGTCTTGCTGTATAGTCCAGGCTGGTTTTGAACTCACTATGTTGCCCGGGCTGGCCTGGAACTCAGAGCAGTCCTCCTGCCTCACACTCCGAGTGCTGGGATTGCAGGTGTGCACCACCACGCCTGGCAGGATTTCCTTTCTGACTTTTTTTTTTTTGGTGCTGTGGATCAAACTAGGGTCTTGTGCTTGGAAGGCAAGCACTCTAACCGCTGAGCTAAACCCCCAGCCCATCCTATATACAGATTTGAGAGGTGGCTATAAATGAACAGTTGTGACTCATTTTCCATGTTGTTGCAGTCTTTTTTTTTTCCCCCTTGGTTGCTGGGGATGGAACTGAGGGCCTTGCGCTTGCTAGGCAAGCACTCTACCACTTGAGCTAAAGCCCCAACCCCTTTTGTTGCATTCTTATAGCCATGTTAAGACACCTTCCTTTTTCTTCCTGGTTTTCTCTTTTGGTTTGGTTGCTTGCTTATTTTTTTTTAATGGTAAATAAAAGGAGAGGGCATTCGTTCATTTTTTTTTTTTCGTTCATTGGTTCTGACAGTTCTCACTTAAGGAAAAAAAATAATCCATTTTTGTTTTGTTTTATGTCCACATTCATGGAAGAAGGACCTCCAACCTGAAAGTTTGTTTTTTGTTTGTTCGTTGGGTTTGTTTTGGTGCCAGGGATCAAACTCAGGGCCTTGTATTTGATAGGCAAGCACTCTAACCAGTGAGCTAAATCTCCAGCCCTGAGTTTTCTGTTTTCATCTTAAGATTTGGGCTCTCCTTTTTATCTCTTGGTTTGGATAGCTTTTTTATTGTTTGGGGTGTTGTTTTTCTTGTACTGGGAAATGACCCCAAGGCTTCCAAACTGAGCTATATCCCCGTTCATTCGCTCATTCATTTATTCATTCAAATTTTGAGACAGGGTCTCAATAAGTTGCCCAGGCTGGGTTCAGACTTGTGATCATCCTGCCTCCTGCCTTAGCCTCTCACAGTGTTGGGATTACAGGTATGCGCCACCATACCTGCATCAGCCTTTTTCTTTTAGATGATCTGTTTCCTGTAGCCTCTGAAAACAAAGCAAAACCATCACAGAAAACAACTTTCCACAATTAAAAGGTCTGCTGCTGCTGGGCTGATGTGATCTCTGGGAAATGGGGTCTGTATATAGAGGGTCCACGGGACCCTTGAGCATGGAATAGCTTGAACAAGGTTAGCTCTGTGGAAGAATAGGTTTAAAATATTCACATGTTTTCCCTTGCCTACAATTTGGTGACTAGTAAGGAAAAACAAAGAGTTTTATTTTTTTTTGGTGCTGCCCAGGGTCTTGCTAAATTGACAAATGGCCCAGGATGGGCTCTTTGAACTTGTAGTCCTCCTGTCTCAGCCTCCTACTAGGAGAATGCTGAGATTATAGGCATGTATACCTATACCCACAGCTGGAAAGGACTTTCGTTTTGTCTTCTTTTCTTTTCTTAGTTTTTTTGAGACCAGGTCTCACTATATAGTTCAGGCTGCCCTTGAACTATGTAGCCCAGGCTGGCCTCAAACTCGCAGTGATCCTCCTGCCTCAGCCTCCTGAATGCTGAGATTCAGGCCTGTGTCACCACACCCAGCTTTTTCTTTTCTTTTTTCCATTTTTATTCATACATGTTTGAAGTATATGATGATTACATTCATTTCGGGGAGATGGTACATGTACATAACAACACATCTTAATTCTTTTTATATCCCCTTCCTTTCTGCCTGCTCCTCAACAAAGTTAGTGCCAAGTTCATCTTCCCATTCATCCCACATAGAGTAAGGGGCCTAAGGAGTTGCTTATGCTGCCTTCTTGTCCAAATGAGCCTTAATAAGTTTGAGAGTTTTTTCCCCAGTGGGGCTAAGAGTGGACTCAGGGTCTCTCACATGCTAGGTGAGTGCTCTACCACTGAGCTTCACCACCAGCCCTATGGGAGACTTCAGGAAGTTAATAAAATGAGTTCAGGACAGCCCTGGTTAACAAATTGAGATGTTTCCCTTCCTTTGTGGACATATCAGTTTGCCATTTGTTCCTTGTGTTCTCTGACTTTAGTATTAGATTGATTGATGTGTGTGAGTGTGAGGTGTTGAGAATACAATCCAGGGCCTCCCATGTGCTAGGCAAGCACTCTCCCACTGAGTTACATACCTAGCTCTGGAGTGATTATTTTAAAAGCAGCTTTTTTTTTTTTTTTTTTTTTCGGTGTGTGTGGTGTTGAGGGTTGAACTCAAGGCCTTAGTCTTGCTAGGCAAGTGCTCTACCACTGAGCTAAATCCCCAGCCCCTAAAGCAGCCTTTTCTAAAGGTCTCTTCAGTCTTTTCTTTTGCTGCAACAGAAAGAAGGGGTGTTGAATTCTAAAATGCCATGCAGAAATTCATTCTTGGCCTGTAGCATTTTGTAATCTTACAGTATCACTGGTCCTAAAGATTTTTAGCAGTCAGACAGCAGTGCCATAGTTGCTAGAAAGGGTGTCTTCTGACCTTTTGGCAAAAGGTGTCTCCTGACATGGAGCAGGCATAGGCTTGCTCCAGGATTGGTTTACTCGTACGTACATGTATGCATGTGTAATCTTTTAGTTTGCAAAGTACTTTCACATCTATTACAAATTAGTTGTTACAAGACAGTCCTGTGAAGTGTGTGTTGAGTGTTAAAGTTGGTGTTGAGGGGTTGGGGATTTAGCTCAGTGGTAAAGTGCTTGCCTAGCAAGTGTAAGACCTTGAGTTCAATCCCCAGCACCCAAAAAAATTTTTTTTTAAATTTCAGATACAGTTATTGAACTTCTATTGCAACTCAGCAGTCTTACAAAAACTAGTTTTTCTTTGGAGGGAAATGTCTAAACATAGAAAACATAAGCTATACTGTATCTCTGTATTGATGGATAGACTTGAGTCTCCGCTGCATCTTTCTAGATAATTTTTCTGGAGTTTATTTTTAAAAATTCCTCTGGTACAGGTATATGGGTGATAAACTCAGTTTGTTTGTTTTTTTAATCTTAAAATGTCTTTATTTACTCCTCTCTTAAGTCATTACCACACACACGTATGCACATGCATGCATGCATGCACACACCCCTAATCATAATTTAGTAATTATTTTCTCTTCGCACGCTTTAGAAAATTTTCCAGTTTTGTAGTTTCAGTTGTTGCTCTTAAATAGTCTCCTGTCAGTTGCTTCCTTTTAGTTCTCTGTCTTCCCTGTGGTTTCCCAGAAGGGTTAGAAGTACTGCTGTGAGAGGCTGCCCTCTGCCTGTGCATCCTGCTAGACTGGAGAGGTTGAGTACTGCCAGGACACTGTGTGCTGGAGAGATCTTACAGCAGCATTAAGTAACTGGCCAGTTTCCTCATTTATTCTCCTTGGAGCCATCACAGGTACTGGCAGTTGGATCAGGGTGCCTTGCCCTGCACCCCAGGTGATGTGAAAGACTCTTCAGGGCATGCAAGTAAAGCTGTGTCTGTAAGGCAGTTAAAACTGCTGCTGTTTTCAGACTGGTAGCGCCTGCCAAGCTGTTTTATAGCCTTTGCAGCTTTCTTATGTCAAACTGTCATGAACAGAAGTTGAGTCACTGTAACTCTTTTAATATGAAGGAAGAAAAGTAAGTATTATGTAAAGATTTTGGCTTTTTTCTTTACAGAATTCATCCTGTCTTGTTCTTGCTGCCCGACATGCCAGTGCTTCTTCCACGGTAAGGTTTTAAAAAAGACAGAATTCTTGGGGCAACCTGACCCTGGGATAAAGTGTGTGGCAACCACCTGGCTTCTTACTATTATCCTGAGTCTCCTAGAAGTATCCATTACTATTATTTTTACAACAATAATTATTACTAATGCTATTTTAAGAAGTAATTTACTCTCTGGGTGCTGTAGTCCACACAATATAATCCCAGCTACTCAGGAGGCTGATGTAGGAGGATCATAAATTTGAGGCCAACCTGGGCAACATAGTAAGACCCTGTTCCTCGAAATGTAAAAAAAACAATCAATTTTTTTTTAAAGGACTAGGGCCAAGGGTGGTGTCACATGCGTATAATCCCAGCCCACTGTGAGGCTGAGGCAGGAGGATTCCAGGTTTGAGCCCAGCCTGAGCAATTTAGTAATTTAGTGAGACCGATCTTTTTTGTTTTGTTTTGTTTTGTTTTGTTTTTTGTGGGGGTTGCTGGGGATCAAACTCAGGGCCTTGTGCTTGCTAGGCAAGCACTCTACCACTTGAGCTAAATCCTTGCCCCCGAGACCAATCTTAAAATTAAAATTTTTTTGTGTGTGTGCTGGGGATCGAACTCAGGGCTTTGTGCTTGCAAGGCAAGCACTCTAACCACTGAGCTAAATCCCCAGCCCCAGAATTAAAAATTTTTAAAAAGGACTGGGCATGTAGTTCGTGATGAAGTCCGTGCATTCAATCTCCAATAATGAAAAAATGAGGGGAGGCTATGCATGTAGCTCCCTGGTAGAGTGCTTGCCTAGCATGTGTATAAGGCCCTGGTTTCAGTCCCCAATATCATCAAAAGAAGAAGGAAGGAAGGAAGGCAGGCCGGCAGGCGGAATGAATTGATTCTGTGATATAGTAAAATGAGAATAACAAATACTTTTGCCTCGTACAAGTTTTTAAATCATAAGCTATACATGACATAAAAACATTTCTTAAAAAAAAAATTCTTTTTTCGGTGTTGGGGATTGAATCCTGGGCCTTGCACATGCTAGGCAAGTGGTTTACCAATGAGCTATACCCCCAGCCCTCACAGAACATAAAATTTACCATGTTAATCATTTTTAAATGTATAGTTCAGTGGTAATTAAATATATTTACATACTTGTGCAACCATCACTGTCATCCATCTCCAAAACTTTTTCATCTCTCCAAACTGAAACAACCCATTAACCACTTAACAGTTTACCCCTAGTCTCACTTGGGCAGGTGGCATTTCAACCAGTCAATTCTTGTATTGAATAAATTTGATAAAATCTTTGTTTTTATATTTGTTGTTATATAATCTTATAAAAAAAGTAATGAAAATAATATGCAATTTTTGGTCATCCTGTATTTAAATAATTGGACCGGTAAGTGGTTAAACCATAACTCCCCATAATCTCCATCTTTTTCCATTCCCTCCTTTCCTTGCCCTTATTTTGGGGGGTGCTGTTGGGGCTTGAACTCAGGGCCTTGCCCTTGCTAGGCAAGCACTCTACCACTGAGCTAAATTCCACCCCCCCATTTTTTTTTTTTTTTTAAATTTAAACAAGATCTCTGTAGGTAGCTTAGGCTGGCCTCCTCCAGCCTCAGCTCCCCAAGTAGGTGGATTATAGCATGGCTCCCTCTGCCTAATTCTTTTACCATCATGGATACAGACAGGGTAGTTGACCAGACTTCCCTGACAGAGAAAACCAAATGATAAAAAGTCTTATCTTCATATACTTACTTTGCAGGAAGTCTCAAACTTTTTGATCATTACTTAGCCCTTCTACATCTTTTTCTAGAATTTGAAAGACATATTGGCCAACCTGATACCTAAGGAGCAGGCCAGAATTAAAGCCTTCAGACAGCAACATGGCAAGACTGTGGTGGGCCAAATCACTGTGGACATGGTAAGAGTCGTGGGCTCTTGGCTGGGAAAAGTAGTCCTAGTAGTGTACTTCAACAAAAGTACCATTCTTTTCACTGACTTTTCAAAAGCATTCTGTCCCATACAAGGAAATATTAGCCCTTATGGTGTTCGTTAGAGATTAGATTGTTCTTTTCTAAAAGTTTAATAGTTGAATCAAACCTAATTTGCCTATAGGGAGGATGAATGTAGTTTCTAGATGTTATGATTTGTGCCTAGATGTCCCCCCAAAGCCTCGTGCGGTAAGAGGTGGCTGGATCTAGAGTATGTGATGCTGGGATTAAGGGCATGTGATTACTAAATCAATCCACTGATTGGTTTAGCACCACCCTAATCCTAGAAGCCTGGATAAGATATAAGGCACAGGATGAAGGTGTTTAGTCCCCTTGCTTACCCCCTTGCTTACCTTGCTGCCTTCTGCCTGTTGGCCGTGCCACCCTGCCTTGAATCCAGCTGATTGTAGACTGAAACCTCTACAAACTGTGAGCTAAATAAACCTTTCGTCCCCTAACTTTGGTTGTGGGGTATTTTGTCTCAGCAATGAGAGAAAAGTAACTAAGACACTAGACACCTGTTCCTAACCCCCTCAGCCTTTGAAGCCCGAACTGTGTATCTGAGTTGATACTTCATCAGCCATCCAGCTCAACCAAAACCATAGTAGGTCCTGTAGGACAGCTTTAGGATTACTTTTTCCCCTCAACATTAAGAGTTTGAGTAACTCAGATGGTAATTCTATAGCATTTTTTTTGCGGGGCGGGTGCCGGGGATTGAACTCAGGGCCTTGAGCTTGCTAAGCAAGCACTCTAACCACTGAGCTAAATCCCAACCCCTGTATAGCCTTTTTCTTTTTTTTGGTGCTGGGGATCGAACTCAGGCCCTTGCACTTGCAAGTCTATAGCACTTTTTAGCCATTGGTTTCCTCTCTACCCCTGTAATAGACCTCATTCTGTTTACTTTAGTTGGGAGTCAGGAAGAGAGGTTAAGAGTGAGCAGGAAAAAAATACACTAAAAGGAAAAAAATAGTAGAAACATCAAAGAAAGATAGTAATTTCTCAACTTAAAATTTTCATTTCCAAGTGCTGCGGATTTAGCTCAGCAGTTAAAGTGCTTGCCTTCCAAGCACAAGGACCCGAGTTCGATCCCCAGCACCAAAAAAAAAAAAAAAAAAAAGCAAGCTTTATTTTCGGGGCTAGGGATTTAGCTCAGTGATTAGAGTGCTTGCCTTGCAAGCACAAGGCCCTGAGTTCGATCCCCGGCACCACAAAAAAAATAAAAAATAAAAATAAAATTTTCATTTCCAGTATTAGTAGTCTTTGCAAAGTTCAATCATTTAGTAAGTTAATTCTCCAGAAATTTTTCTTGCTTCTTTTTTTTTTTTTTTTTTTTTTTTTTTTTTTTTTTTTTTTTTTTTTTTTTTTTTTTAATTTTGCGGGGGAGCTGGGGATTGAACTCAAGGCCTTGTGCTTGCTAGGCAAGTGCTTTACCACTGAGCTAACCCCAATTTTTCTCCCCTAAGTGAGAGAATTATATTTTCTCTCCCAGGTTCCATGAAACTAATACGCTCTAGCCTGAATAATAATTCTGACTCCTGTTCATACCCTCTTTCCTTATAGATGTATGGTGGCATGAGAGGCATGAAGGGACTGGTATATGAAACATCAGTTCTTGATCCTGATGAGGTAAGACATCATTATGTCACCGGTTTGCAAACCAAACCACGCAAAACCATGGATTAGATCAGTTGAGTAGAAAGAACAGCACAAAATACCTACTTTCATATCTTGGAAAGTGAGGGCTGGGGTATAGCTCAGTGGTAGAGCATTTGCCTAGCATGCTGTAAAGTCTGGGGTTCAATTTTCCAGCCCTGAAAAAAAAAAAGACATATTTTGGGAAGTAGAACATAAGTATATATAGAATAATTAGAAAAAAAGGTCTAACTTTTTTCTTTTTTCTTTTTTTTTTTTGGTGCTGGGGATCGAACTCAGGGCCTTGTGCTTGTGAGGCAAGCACTCTAACCACTGAGCTAAATCCCCAGCCCACGTTTAATTTTTTAATATATCAAAGTACAAAAGAAGAATACCAAACAGAGATAAAGCTGGGTGCAGTGGCCCACGCCTATAACCTAGTTAGCTGGGAACCTGAGGCAGGAGAATTGCTGTGAGTTTGAGGCCAGTCTGAACCAGTCTTGTCTCCAAAGGGTGTGGAATAGAGCTCCTCTGGGTTCCATCACCAGTGACACGCACACACCCAGAAGTAAATATGTAAGCGTTTAAGTTTGAAAATCCTATTCTAAATGGTTAAAATATTTAATATGAGTAGGACTTAGAGGCTAATAAATTTGAGTGTAACTCTCACTCTTCTTCATCCCCCCTCAAGGGCATCCGCTTCCGAGGCCACAGTATCCCTGAATGTCAGAAACTGCTGCCCAAGGCTAAGGGTGGGGAAGAACCTCTGCCTGAAGGCTTATTTTGGCTGCTGGTAACTGGACAGATCCCCACAGAAGAACAGGTAAAGGCATTAGCCCTTCTCATCCCCCTTCTTCTGTGCCCCTCTTAATCTTACATACTTAATCCCGATCTGGCTGTGAGTGGTGCTTTATAGAGGTGTGCAGTGAGGGAAAGGAATCAGCAGTTCTGCTGTATAAGTAGATTGTGTTGAATGCTCTTGGATTTTCTTTATTCAAATGTCATTGTTCTTTTATTTTTCTTTCCTTCCTTTTTTTTTTTTTTTTTTTTTTTTCCGGTGCTGGGGATCAAAGTTGAGGCCTTGTGCTTGCAAGGCAAGCGCTCTACACTGCTGAGCTAAATCCCCAGTACTTTCCTTTTTCTTACTACTGACCTAAGCAGTCTCTCCTTTTCCACAGGTGTCTTGGCTATCAAAAGAGTGGGCAAAGAGAGCAGCTTTGCCTTCTCATGTGGTCACCATGCTGGACAACTTTCCTACTAATCTACACCCCATGTCTCAGCTAAGTGCAGCTATTACAGCCCTCAACAGTGAAAGTAACTTTGCCCGGGCATACTCAGAGGGTGTCCACCGAACCAAGTACTGGGAGGTAGGAAATTTGAGTTGGCTGATTGGTGTGTCGTGTAATGAGGATTCAGGGGACTCAAGTATGAAAGAAGAATAGGGAATATAGAACCTTTAGGAAGATTACTTCCGAGTTATGCCAGAAACATACTTAACAAACGTGTAGGGGCTGGTGGTATAGCTGAGTGGCAGAGAGTACTTGAGACCTCAGATTCAATCCACAGCACCAAAAACAGAAAAAGAAAATACTTCACTGCAGGCTTATTTTGTGTCTGTTATTGAAATTACAAAGGTAAAAAGCCATACTTTCTATCACTGAAGTTATTGATTTGGTTATTAATACACATGTAAGAAACTACAATTCCATAATTGTGCTGCAATCGAGGTATGTACAAAGGATTATTGGAGTATCGAAAAGGATGTGACTTAAAGTGAACAGAGTAGACTCACCCTAGCTTCAGAGGGCCAATTCCTTTCCCCTCTTCAAATAAAGAGAACCTTGAGAGAGCTTACTAGTTGAGCAGATAATAGCTAAGGCAACTCTAGACCCTAAGAGGACTAATGCCAATGAGCCACCCAAGATACCTATCAAGAGTGGAAAGGAGGTTAGTGTCCTAGGAACAGGATCCCTAAACAAATAAGCTTTATTTTCTGAAAATGACTTGTACCCTTAATAGTTAGAACTCTGGCTGAGCACAGTGGCACATACTGCTGGTCCCACCTACCTGGGGAACTGAGGCAGGAGGATCCCAGTTTCAAGGACAACCTGTGCAATTTATTGAGACCCTGTCTGAAATAAAACAGAAAGGACTGGGGATATAGCTCACTGATCGAGCACTCGCCCAGTATGTGCAAGGTCCTAAATTCATTCTTGGTGCTAGGGGGAAAAGCATTTGAACTCATAGTTGAGGTATGGGAAAACTGTTGTGTCTTATCCTCATTCATGTATAGTGCAGTGCATAACTCCTTCCGTGTTCTTCTAGTTCCCCACATACTCTCAAACACTGGGTAAGTACTAGTGATGTCACCAGGTTTATAAGAGGACATCCCATTTTGTTTGTTTCTTAAGGGGCTGGGGATTTAGCTTAGTGGTCAGAGTGTCTGCCTTGAAAACACAAGGCCCTGAGTTCAATCCCCAGCACCGAAAAAAAAGAAAAAAATTACAGTATGTTTTGTTTCTTACTTGGAGACAGTATAGGGACAGGTATCACTGGGTATCGAACTCTGGGTCTCATGCTTGCTAGACGAGCACTCTAACCACTGAGCTAAATCCGCAGCCACAAAATTCCTTTTTACAAAAGAGCTATATTAAATGATTTTTCTCCCAGGACTAGGGGTTGATCCCAGGAGCAATATCATTGAGCTTCATTCCCCATGCCCCCCTTTTCTTTGTGGAACTGGGGATTGAACTCAGGGCAGGGCCTGCACTTGCTAGACAAGTGCTCTATCTACCACTTGAGCTAAATCCCCGACCTTTGTGGGTTTGGTGTTTTGTTTTGTTTTGTTTTGTTTTGTTTTTTTGAGATAGGACCTTGCTATGTAGTTCAGGCTGCCCTTGAACTTACTGTGGGGCCCAGGCTAGCCTCAAACCCTTGGCTGGTCTCCTGCCTCAGCCTCCCAAGCGCTGAGATCACAGGTATGCACCACCATGCCTAGCTATCCCAGTCATATTTATTTATTTATCCATTTGCTCGGTACTAGGTATTGAACTCAGGGCCTCTGCACTTAGCTACATCCTACATCCCCAATTCTTTTATTTTGAGACAGGGTCTCTCAGTGGGCTAGGTTGCCCAGGCTGGGCTCAAACCCAGAGTGCTAAAATTAAAGCATGTGCCACCTCACCTGGCTTTTTGAGACAGGGTCTTGCTAAATTACCCTGGCTAACTTCAAATTTAAAATCCTTCTGCCTCAGCCTCTTAAATAACTGGGATTACAGGCATACACCAAAGCACCTGGCATACTAGATGGGTTTGTTTTTTTTGGTGCTGGGGATCGAACGGAGGGCCTTGTGCTTGAGCTAAATCCCCAGCCCCGCTAAATGGTTTTTGTGGGGTTTTTTTTTTGTTTTTGTTTTTTCAGAGGGAGTGCTGGGGATTGAACTCAGGGCCTTGCGCTTGCTTGGCAGGCACACTACCACTTGAGCTAAATCCCCAAACCCCTACTAAATGGTTTTTGACCTGAGATGTCAACTGCCAGAAGGCCTTGGAGAGTTCCTTGTGATGCAAGACCCTGATTAACATGATACACTGGTCTGATGAAACCTTTTTAGGACTTGGCAAATCCTGCTTTATTTGGTTGGTTGATGTTTTATTTGCTAACACCTTAAAGAAATTTATTTAGCAGGGCATGGTGGTACATATCTTTAGTCTCCACCACTCAGGAGGCTGAGGCAGGAAGGTCACTTGAGCTCACTAGTTTGAAACCAAGACCCCATCTCAAAAACAAAACAGAATTTTGTTTGCTACTGGGGAGAGAAAGGAGCGTTGAAATTGATACTAATCTGGTTGGCACTGAGGAGAATGTTATAGAATGATAAAAATTAGAAACATTCACAACTTAAAGTTTTTTGGTTTTTGTTTTGTGGTACTGGGGATTGAACCCAGGGCCTTTGTACTGAACTTTATCTCCAAGTCTTTTTAAAAATTTTTAGTTTTTATTTTTTTGTTACTAAGGTTCAGGCCAGGAACTCTCTACCACTGAGCTGTATAGTCTTCAACCCTTTTTAGATAGTCTTGCTGAGCAGCTAAATCGCCCAGGCTTCAGGCATGTATTAACAGTTAATTTAAAGTATTTATAAAGTTGCACATTAGCTGGGCATGGTGGCGCACACCTGTAATCCCAGCACTCTGGGAGGTTGGGACAAGAGGATGGTAAGTTTGAGCTGAACCCAAATGAGTTACCATCCTGTCTCTAAAAAAAGGGCTAGGGAGGTAGCTCAGTGCAAAGGTCCTGGATTTGCTCCCCAATACCGCAAAAATAGAGAGAGGAAGGGGGGGGTGGGAAAGTGAGCACCAGCATGTGCGGCACATGGTAGCACACACCTTGTAATCCTAGCACTTGGGAGGCTGAGGAAACAGGATTGCCCCGAATTTGAGGTCAGCCTGGTCTACATACTGAGTTCAAGACCAGCCTGAGCTACGTGGCAAGACCCTGTCTCAAAAAACAAACAAACAAATGATAGATAGATGGACTATGTATCAATATGGATAAGTTATATGAATTATATCAGTTTTGGGTTTTTTTTGTTTTTGTTTTTGTTTTTTGTCTTCCTGCCCCAGCTTCCCAGAGTGCTAGGATTATAGGAGTACACCACCACAGCCAGTTTGAGCAGTCACTTTCTAAAAGATGATTTCAGAGTAGAAAAACTGTTAGTCTTAATCTTTTCTGTTATGGAGACCTACAAATAATTACTTGCACAACACTTTAAAAAGAAAATGAAAAGCAATATAATTTAAAATTTATGCCAGGCGTGATGGCACATATGTGTAATCCCAGCACTGGAGAAGCTGAGACAGGAGGATTGCCATGAGTTTGAGGCCAGCCTGGGCTACATAGTAAGTTGAAAGCCAGCCAGAACTACATAGCAAGACCCTGTCTCAAAAAACAAACAAAAACTATTATAAATCGTTAAGTGAAGTGCCTAGGTCATAGTAGTTTATTTGGTAAATGGTTATTTTTGTTATTCTATCCCTTGAAATACAAGTGTCAACACAAATAGCCCAATCTATGGAGGACAAACTGTATCCCTCCCCAATTCTTCTTTGCTGGTAATTCCTTTTTTTTCTCCTTCCTTTTCTGTCATCAGTTGATCTATGAAGACTGTATGGATCTGATTGCAAAGCTTCCTTGTGTTGCAGCAAAGATCTACCGGAATCTTTACCGAGAAGGCAGCAGTATTGGGGCCATTGACTCTAAGCTGGACTGGTCCCACAATTTCACCAACATGTTAGGCTATACTGATGCTCAGTTCACGGAACTGATGCGCTTATACCTCACCATCCACAGGTGAGCTAGTCCCAGCAGCCGCAGCCACAGCCATAGGCACCTTGATTGGTGGGAAATGTTTTTTTTTAAAGTTCTAATGTTCCAGCACTTGGGAGGCTGAGGCAGGAGGATTGCTGTGAGTTCAATTTGAGGACAGCCTGGGCTATGTAGTGAGTTTTAAGGCTAGCCTGAACTACATAGTGAGACCTTGCCTCAAAAAGAAAAGAAAATAAAAACAAAAGGGTCTAGTAAGGAAGGTCAAGTGGCCACGGGGAATTACCATAGACATGCTGAGAATTAGAGGGTGCTTCTAGCTGGGAAAAGGAACTCACAAGCTTCCTTGTTTGCTTATTTTCTCTATTTATTTATTTAGGTTTTTTGATCCTCCTGCCTCAGCCTCCTGAGTGCTGGGATTACAGGTGTGCACCATCACAGAGGGCAGAAACTCCCAAATTTTATATCGTCCTTCAGCTTTTCAGGAGCTCCCTCTTCTGGCCATTATTATTAAAGCTGGGGTAGGGAAGTAGCTGTGTGGTTGTAGTAGTTACATAAGTGTGTGTAAGACCCTGGGCTCAGTTCTAGCACTGAAAAAGAGAGGGAGGGATTGAAAAAGCTTGGGTGGGAGTTATGGAGCTGGGCACATAGGCATCATCACCTGGTAATTTCTTCAGCTCTGTGGACTGGGGAGCAAAAGCACTTGAGGAGAGCTTAGGTATAACTGACTGGCTATAGACTGGTGTAAGCTCCTGACTATGCTAGGATGTGACAAAAGAATAGCAAGGTTGTTTCTATATCTGCCCTTTCTTTCTCCTTTCTTTTCAACAGTGACCATGAGGGTGGCAATGTCAGTGCCCATACCAGCCACTTGGTGGGGAGTGCCCTTTCAGACCCCTACCTGTCATTTGCAGCAGCCATGAATGGGCTGGCAGGGCCTCTACATGGACTGGCGAATCAGGTGAAGCTCTTATTGTTCTCTTTCTGCCCTGTGTTGTTTTTTTGGTTTTGTTTTTTTTTTTGTGCTGCCGGGGATCGAACTCAGGGCCTTGTGCTTGCAAGGCAAACACTCTAACCACTGAGCTAAATCCCCAGCCCTGCCCTGTGTTTTTCTTACCCCATTCTTTGTTCCTGATCTTGGCATTCTCTTCTGGCATACATATTTTTTTTCTTTTTCTTTTTTTTTCTGGCATACATATTGACATTCCTTTTTTCCCCGAACCTTACCCTAGGAAGTGCTTGTCTGGCTAACACAACTACAGAAGGAAGTTGGCAAAGATGTGTCAGATGAGAAGTTACGAGACTACATCTGGAACACACTCAACTCAGGACGGGTAAGCAGAGATTCTTAGCTACTAGGAAAGAAGTTAAGATCCTAAGTGCTGCAGGTCAGAATTATAAAGAAAAAATAAAAGAGATTTGTGGGAGACAAGAAAGAAAAGAAAAAATGAGAGAGATTCCTAAATTAGACAAGGAAAAAAATTGTTTCCCACTTGTCTATCCTAAGGAATTTAGAAAAATATCCTACCTGAGACTACCAGTTGTCTTCTTGCCTCACCCCTTTGTAGGTTGTCCCAGGCTATGGCCATGCAGTGCTGAGGAAGACTGATCCACGGTATTCCTGTCAGCGAGAGTTTGCTCTGAAACACCTGCCCAATGACCCGATGTTTAAGCTGGTTGCTCAGCTGTATAAGATTGTGCCCAATATTCTCCTAGAGCAGGGCAAGGCCAAGAATCCTTGGCCCAACGTAGATGCTCACAGTGGAGTCCTGCTCCAGGTGAGTCCTCTTTTTCCCTGCTTTCCCTCCTCTTTGTGCCATATCCTACTGTTCTTGGCCATGCACAAAAGGAACTCCCTAGTCAGTTTTATTTTGGTTTGGTTTTTGTGGTACTGGGGATTAAAGCTACACTGAGTTACATCCCCAGCCCTTTTTTTGTTTTTTACTGAAATGGATCACTAAGTTGCCCAGGCTTAGTGGGCTCCAACTTGCAATCCTCTTGCCTTAGCCTCACAGAGTGTTGGGTTTACAGGCTTGCACTGCCATGCTGCGCTCAGAGCAGGGACTCTTACACCTCCTCCTCCGCAGAGCCTTTGTTTTGTTTTGTTCTTTGAGATGGGGTCTTGCTATGTGGTTCAGGCTGGCCTTGAACTTGAGGTAATCCTGCCTCAGCCTCCCAAGTGCTGGGATTACAGTTGTGCACCACCACATCCTTTTTGATAAAGTTGCCCCTAGCAGAGGTCAGGGCCCGGGACTGCTCTCTTTTCAGAATCCTAATTATACTTTTCCCAGTATCATTTCTATTTAAGGCTGCCTGGGCTAACTCCCTGGAAAAAAGGGGGAAACAGAACCTTAAAGGTTCACTGGACTTGTGTATGCCATTCCCTCTGTGCCTTTAATAAAACCTTTTTTTCTCTTCTACCTCACAGTACTATGGCATGACGGAGATGAATTATTACACAGTCCTGTTTGGAGTGTCGCGGGCGCTGGGTGTGCTTGCACAGCTCATCTGGAGCCGAGCCTTAGGCTTCCCCCTAGAAAGGCCTAAATCCATGAGCACCGATGGTTTGATGAAGTTTGTGGACTCTAAGTCAGGGTAAAACTTGGAGACTGACTACCAGAAGATAAGAAAATTTAACAACAACAACAAAAATAGTATACTTTTGTTTCAGGGGGCCTTTAAAGACATAAGATTAAATTGTATCTGAGGCACTGAAAATACGTTTGAAGTTAAAATATAAATTAAGACTTTAAAAGATAAAAAGTGACCCCTTCCTAACCACCTCCCTTCCCCTGCCTGGTATGAGTTGCCCATCAGCCGTAGGATGACCAGAACTAATGCATGTGATGTGGGGTAGGTTTGGCTCCCACTATCCCTAGAGTAAGAATCTGGCTCCTGTCACTCTGGGACAAAGCAGGTTATAACAATATGCAGTCACTCTGGAGCTTTTGCTCCTATTCTGCCCAGCCCTCCAGGCCGGGAAGCCAGGACCTTGCCCCTCTGTTTCCGTAGAGATTGTTTTTGGATTATCAGCTGTACCAAGCCCTTTCCTGTGCATATAGACACCTCCTAGTAAGACACCTGTTGGGTAGCTGGACATGCTTTGGCAGTTTTTTCTTAAGCTACCAAGTGACCATGAAGGCATGGCATTTGTTGTGACTGGCACCCAGTGTTTCATTTGATTTTCCTTTTTCAAATTATCCCATTAAAATTAAGGTCTGGAAGTGTTCTGTTTGCCACTACCTTAATTAATACCTCCTTCCAGACTTTGTATACCTGTTCTGCCTCAAGCTGAGGATGCTCTGGACCTTCCCCTCTTGGTCCCTCCTAAAGACCTCTTTCAGTAGGTCTATCTGATCTGTGGTCTTTCCCAGTCACTAGGATTTAATGGCACTTAATGTGAACTTAGCTTTTTATTTCCACAGAACTCAAGCTACTACCATCTGACCTGTTGATATGCTGTGGGGCATAAAGCAGGGGCTCAGGAATGACTGGCCCTTTCATGGTCTGGTCCCAGGGGTACGAGCATTTCCTTCGGAGCAGAGAAATGATTCAAGATTATCGTCTCCTTTGAATATCAGGTCCGTGGGTTGGGGATGTTCAATGTAGTAAGCCTCCCTTCTCATCCCCTTCCACAGAAAATGCTCCCTTATTTATCAGTGTCTTTTTTTCCTGCCCCTTCCCCAAGAGCTCACAGTACAGTGTGTGTTCTAGAAGCCCCATTTGCACAGGTTTTCTGTGACTCGGAATGCTCTGCCTTTTCTTTGAGAAAGGATTGAGATACACTCCTGCTGTGCCCCCCTCTTCCCTTAATACTCCTGCCTGTGTTTGTGTGGATCCCCAGACCCCAGAACCATGCTGTTGAGATGGACACACTGTAAACCCCTGGGTAACTGTCAAGTCATTATGCAGACTTCAGGTTGTTCTGTATAAAATAAAAAATAAATGTTTTTATTAACAGTGCTTGAGGCTGCTATTAAATAAGGCCTGGAAGAATCTTTATTACAAGATAAGGAATCTACATAGTGAGGTCCTGAACCTACTTAACAGGTATAAGTTATCCTGTGCATCCCTTGACCTTAAGGCTGATCTGGCATTCAAAGGAAAGGCTCTTCAAGGTTCCCCAAGGAGATTTCTGTCTTTCCTCAAGGTTTGAAGTCCTTTACCTTTAACCCTTATCCATCCTAATTTTGTTATAATGTAGAACACTCAAGAAGCACAACTGAGACCTCACAACTGCTATGTGACTAATCCAAGAGTCATTTGAGCCCACTGGGTAAAAGGAGGAAAGCCTACTGAGGACGAAGAGCTGCGGGGGTGCTCGCTCAGGCCCCGAACGCTAGAGGGCTCTGAAATGTTTAGCAGGGTCTACTTCGCACCTTTCCTTGAGGAGGCCTCAAAAATGAGGAGGGGAGGTCCAGATATACAGGTCTGAGACCAGATGATTCTGTCTTGAGACTTCGGCTGCAAGTGACCTTCTGGAAAGATCTATAAATAGGCAAGGGGGTGGGTACTAGGTCCTGGCGTTTAGAATGTGCTACTATAGTTAGCAGGGACACTGTGTTCAAGAGGCTTTCTTACACCTTTATGCCTCCGGCGGAAAAAGCATGATTTTCTTCTATTCTGCTATATCTACATTATTCTCCCAAGAAACAATACAAAATAGGCAAATTCACACTCACAATTTATTGAAATTTTTATAAAAATTTAGGCCAAGTGGAAGAGTAAGGTACAATCCAAGAGTACAAAGACAACCCTGTTTAATGTTTTTCTTTGGCCCTATGGCACTGATACGGTATCTTTTTTTATAGACAGGGTCTCCCTGTGTAGTCTAGGCCAGCTTTGAACTCAGTATGTAGCCCAGGCTGGTGCCATTCGCGCCTCAACCTGAGTGCTGGGATTAGAGGAGCGCACCAGCATACTCGGCTTGGAAATATTCTTGAACTGAGGCAATATGGATTTCAAACTGAGGGCAGGTTGTGTTTTTTCCTGAGAAATCTCAGGCAAGGCTAAAGAAATTTACCACCCTGTGTCTCTGCCAGAGGAAAAGCTCAGTGTATTCAAGGGTTCAAGAAATTGTTCTCTTCCCAGTCAGATGTTGAGGTGTCCTGATGGGGTCCAGAGATGACCATGCAGTGTGAAAGGCTGGAGACATATGGATGGGACTTCTAGGATGAGCCTGACCCTTTCCTAGTTGTGTAGTTTCCCTAACCTTTGTCTTTTCCCCTAGCGTTTCCAGCCAGTGCAGGCCCTGGTTTCTGAGGAACAGTGTTATACACTCTTCTCAGACTGCAGTAAGAGCCAAACCAAATAAATAAGAGAATTGGGTCAGAAGGGGAACAAGTGGAGGCTAAGGAACGATCCTCTGCCTCAAGTCTGGTGCACCTCATGGAACATCAGTTCACGAGGGATGGCTGTTTCTGGACCAAACTTGGTGGCTGCCCGGCGCTCGAAAGCAGCAACATTCTGTTTGACAACCTCATCAAAAAACATGGTGGCCAGCTGGGAGTGCAGCAGAGAGCGAAATTCAAAGGAAATCTAGGAAAGTGTAAGAAACAGTCAGAAACTCTTCAAGACTATGTCAGATAGTCCCTGCTCAAATGCAGATACTGTTCTCATGCCTTTTCTCCCCAGCCCACTCCAGTTTCTTATCCCCTGAAGAGGCCTAACTTGGAACTCTTGAGTATAACAGAAACTCAAACCTGTGCAAACCAAGCACCGAGAAATACTTAGTGCCAGGTAAACTTTGTTTTTTGAGACCAGGTCTCCCTATGTATGGCCTTGAACTCTGTAGCCCAGGCTGGCCTCAAACTCGCTACAGTCCTCCTGCTTCAGCCTCCCAAGTGCTGGGACTACAAGCATGTGCCACCACACCTGGTTAAGTGCTAACTAAAAGAATAACCTTGTCACCGTACCTCAGCTCTGCCCCTAACACCTGGCCCTAGAGCTGTGTTGTGAAGCCTCCTGACTCACCGAAAAGTCCACAGTGCAGGTTCGGGGATAGGCAGGAATACCAGGGCTGAATCGCCAAATAGTCTCTAAGTGGTTGAACAGCTTGCCGTCAGTGCAAACAGCCTAGAATAGTACAATCTGCCAGTTAAATCATATTACTAAGTATATGAGGCAATAAGAAGGAAGTAGCGGTTGGAGTGTATCAGTGGTAGAGCACTTGCCAGCATGCATGAAGCTGTAAGTTCAATTCTATCACCACCAAAACCCCATTTTTCTTTCTTTTGCGGGGTTGCTGGGGATCAAACTCAGGGCCTCCTAGGCAAGTGGTCTACCACGGAGCTAAATCCCCAACCCCTCTTCCCTTCTAATATTAGGGAAATATTTGACACATGGAGATGAAATGATTCAAGAAAGGCCAAAATAGCCCTTAAATGTGAAAATATTAACGAATACAACTTTCTAATCATTCCCTCCTAGATGCCTCACCTTGACCATGTGGGGTTTGACCATGGAAACCGCAGAGGTGTAGCGCTCTAAGACAGGTGGAAAGCCAACCTCCAGCTGAGCCTTCAGGTGACCCTTGCGGCTGGATACCACCAGAGACTTCTTACACCAGGGCACAAACTCACGATACTCCTGGACGTTGGCTACCACCTCATACATCTCCTGCATTGAGTACCTAGGGGAAGAGGAATCAGGCCAAGGGACTGCAGCTGGATCAGTGTTCTCACCACTGGCCCTCAACTCACACCTCTGCCCACTAGCCATACACCCGAATAAGAAAGTCTGGATAAAGGATTTCCTGAAAGCAAGCATGTACAAGTCTCCATGATATTAATGTTACCTATGTTTTGCAGTTTGCAGAACACTTTTGCATCCATTATTTTGATCCCAAGAGGAACAAAACAGAGTAGTCAGTTTCACTGATCACATAAACACCAGGTCCTGGCTCTACAAATTTCTAAGTGTGACCCTAGGTAAATTACCTGTGTCTCCATTTTTTTTTTTTTTTTTTTTTTTGAGACAGTGTCTCACCATGTAGTTCAGGCTGGCCTTGAGCTCACTGTGTCCCCCAGGCTGGCCTTGAACTTGCAGCAATCCTTCTGCCTCTGCCTCCCAAGTGCTGGGATTACAGGTGTGCACCACCATGCCCAGCTCCATTTTCTCATTTATAAATTGGAGGTAACAGTGATTTATAGGTTTGTTGAGAATAAAATGAGAAAACTTATGTAAAATACCTAAGCAGCCTAGCTGCTAGCACATAGCAGGTGGTCAATAAATTAAAACTAACAATTCTATTGTGCTTAAAACACACTGGACGGGGGCTTGGGATTTAGCTCAGTGGGAGAGTGCCTGCCTTGCAAGCACAAGGCCCCGAGTTTGATCTCCAGCACCAAAAAAAAAAAAAAAAAAGGAGGGCATGTTGGGGCTCAAACTCAGGGCCTCAGCACTTGCTAGGAAAGCGGTCTGCCACTAAGCTAAATCCCCAACCCCAGATTTAGCTGAGTGGTTAGAGTGCTAGCCTAGCAAGCACAAGGCCCTGCGTTCGATCCCCGGCACCAAAAAAATAAAAATAAAAAAAGTAAAAATAAGGTCAAAACCAGGCATGGTGGTGCAAGCCTATAATCCTGAAACTTTGAGGGATGGAGGCAGGAGGATGGCAAGTTGGAGCCCAGACTGGAGGATACAGACCCTGTCTCAAAGGGTGGGGGAACATAGCTCAGTGCGAATCCTAGGTTCCATCCCCAATATGAAATAAACAGAACAGCAAGAAAACGGCATAGTGCTGCGTGCCTATAATCACAACACTCTGGGAGGCTGAGGCAGGAGGACAGCAGGCTAGAGCCCAGACAGACTGGGCAACTTGGCAATTTAGACCCTATCTCAAAAAGTAAAAACACCTGGGACATAGCTCAGTGTAAAGGGTTCAATCCCCAGTACTCGGGGTGGGGGAGGCAATCAGAGAAGTAATGCCCTATTGTCTTGGTATTTGCCTATGGTTTCACTTAAGGAACATGCATAGTAACCAAGGGTGGAAATACAGGCTGAAAGGCTGGCAGGGGACGATAAAAAGGATCAATGATATAGCTCAGAAGGGGGATGGCCAGGGATGAATGCTGCCCACTACTGAGATCCTCACATTATAGCCTGGGTATGGTTATTCCTTGGGCGGGCCGAAGATGCTCACCCCATGATCCTGCGCTCTGAGTAGGCCTTTCGCTTGTTGGTGAAGGGAGCGGCAAACCCCATGAAAGAACGACTGCGGGGTAAGACGGGCTCGGTTCCCAGGACCTGCGCAGCGCGGGGCAAGAAAAGGCTGCAGGAGATCAGAAGCCTAAGACCAAAAGGAAAGGAGAAGCGACGTCAGGATTCTTTTGTTGTTGTTGTTCAGCCATTTCCAGGTGAAAGGGAAGAGGGGTGCATCCCGGAGTAAGGTCGTCCGGACAAGCTTTTCTCCCAGCACCTGCTGCAGCTCTCCGGGTTCCCTGGCCAGGCAGTCACGAGTGCGAAAGGTCGAGGGCGGCTGAGGACACGGCCGGAGGCGGCGATGGGAAAAAGGGGCGCGAACAAGGCGCCAGTTGCCTTTGGGGCTACGCTACTTGCTGAAAGCAAAGACTCTCGGGAAGCATCACTGCCCCCGGGGCCCCGCCAGACCCGTTACTGCCAGGGCGCCCTCGAGGGCCGAAACCTGATGAGCACCCACCCCGAGGGTATAACGTGCAAAAGCATCCTGCAAAGCTGTGGTTTGGCTCCCGGGGCACCACTGCCGCAGGCCCTGGCCGCGCACACATCCCTGCGCTGCCGCCCTCCCCCGCCCAACTTCCGGGCGCCGGCGACCCTCGGCTCTCGCGCTGACGCCCGCAGCGCCCTCTCACCTCATTGGTCCCGGCGGTCCTAGAGCGCCCGGGGGCGGGGCCGGGCGGAGCAGGAGGCAGCCCCGGCGCTGGGCAGCCGCGCGCATCCCGGCCGGCAGCCGCCGCGCGCCCGCAGAGGCCATGCGCGCTCTCGCCCGGCGCTCGCGGCGGGGATGCGAGCTGCGCCCTGGCACCGGGAACAGGAGCGGCTGGAGGGTCGCCGGGCGGCTCGGCGCCCCCGAGCTCAGGGGCGGCGCGGGACGGCGGCTCCTCGCGCCCCTCTCCCGCCCGGGCGGCCGGGGAGGTAGAACTGAAGCCGCGACCGCAGCGCCGGTACCCTTGGGTCACGCGACGGCCAGGGCTGGGGACCCGGAGAGGGGGAAGGAGGGGGCGACGCTGCCTGCCGGGAGATGTAGTTTCCACCTCCGGCGAGAAGGGCGTTGGGTGTGTGTCTGAGAAGCTGCGGCGATGGCTCGAGGGAGCGAGGTCGCCAGGCGGAAACTACTTGGCGAGTCGGGTCACAGGACCTGAGACGTTACGTAGGCACAGAGGCCACCGCGTGGGCGGGTCCGCAGCAGGCGTCAGTGTCCTCTGAACGCCTCCCAGAGCCTTCATCACATTCTGCTTTTACAGAGGGAAGCCGTGTTCATCGTTGTGGCCTCCACAGTGCCTGGTGCTGTGCTTCTACATCTTTGGAAAAGGAAATTAAAAGGCCAAGCTCTGGGCGAAGACTTGGCATAGTTTTCTCTTTTAATATTTATAGGAACAAGTCGAGGTGAGAAGAGCCAGATTTACTTTCAGGCGAAAGAACATCTTTGCCTGGAAAAGTGTGCATCCGATGAGGGATGAGACTTCATCAACAGAAAACTGGGCAATGAAATATCGATATACTACTTTCCATGACTCAAGAAAATAATTGCTCCTGATAAGAGTGGGGAGAACAGAAGAGATAGAGAGAGCGATCAGTCAGCAGAAAAGAGTGGATCTAGGTGGTTCAAGAGCAATGGAAATTCTCCCATGGTGAAGTGGAGGAGGACATTTTAAAACTGGTGGCAGGCATGGTGGCGCACACCTGTAATCCCAGCACTCGGGAGGCTGAGGCAGGAGGATCGCCCTGAGTTCGAGTCCAGTTTGGTCTACATAGTTCAAGACCAGCCTGAACTACATAGTGAGACCTCGTCTCAACAAAACAAAAAACCTGGTCGCCTCGTTGTTTGCTTATTTATTTCTGGAGGATTGAATCCAGAACCTTCGTGCTTAGCTGCACTCCCAACCTTTTTTTATGTTTTAAGACAGGGTCTTCTTAAGCGACTAATTGTGCAGGCTGGATTCAAACTTGCGATTCTCCTGCCTCTGCCTCCGAAGTAGGTGGGATTACAGGCAAGTGCCATCATGTCTGGCCTAATACTGAACTGAAAGACTTTTATGCTGCTGTCATGCAAGCCTTCCTCTTCTTTCTAATGCTTTAGTCAAGTTCTCCACATGCAGGAGAGCATGGTCTAAGAAGCATTCTGTGTGGTGGTGGGGGAGAGAGGGCAGAGGATAAAATAAAGTCTGTTGCGCTGCATGTCTAATTAATGTGGAGAGAAATCTTGCCCAGAAACAGGGAACTGGAAACAGATACAAATCCTTCAACTCTCCTCGAGACTGGCATTAATTTTGGGGCTTCTTCTATTAGGTATGAATTGATTTAAAGTTTGAGCCCATCTTGTCTGGATTTCAATTAGCAGGAACCATCCCTTTAACTCTGACTCGCGCTTAATAGTTAGGAAGTTACTCATCCTTATCTGCTGTATATAGAAACTCCACACAGTTGAGTGGTAAAGATGAGCCCAGGTCTGGGTGATGACCAGCCTCCCATACACACTTTTGGTGTGGGGATTGAGCCACACAGAGGCTAGGAATATGCTCTACCACTGAGTTACATCATCAGTCTCCAAAACAATTAAAAAAAAACCAAACTATTCTGCCTCCATAACACTAAGTACTTACTAGTTAAACAATTATTGGGGTAGGGAGTGTAGCTAAGTAGTAGAGACCTGCTTAGCATGCCTGAGGCCCTGAATTCAATCCCAAGCATCAATAAACAAAAAACAAAACAGGGCTGGGGATTTAACTCAGTGGTTAAAGTGCTTGCCTTGCAGGCACAAGGACCTGAGTTCGATTCCCAGTGCCAAAAAAAAAAAAAACAGATTGACCAAATGAATATCACCTTTCCTTTTCTTTTTATCCCCTTTCTTCTACCTAATAGAGGTGCTTCAAACCCCAAGTTAGAGAATGATCTCTTATCTTTTTCTCCCTTAACATCTTTTCCCCTCAGCATTTTGGGGAAGGCCTGTTATGGCCTTATCCGCCCACCATCTCCCTCCCCACTACCACAGGACAGTATCTCCTTCCAGTTCACAGATAGTATCTATGGCAAGTCTGGAGCTGCACACCTGTCATCCCAGCCCTTGGGAGGCTGAGGCAGGAGGATTACAAATTCAAGCCCAGCCAAGGCAATTTAGCAACATCTGTTTGAAAATTAAAAAAAAAAAAAAAGAGGCTGGGATTGGGGATTTAGTTTAAGTGGTAGCACGCTTGCCTAACAAGCCTAACAAGCACGAAACCCTGAGTTCAATCCTCAATGCCAAAAAAAAAAAAAAAAAAGTAATCTGGAGCCACCTTCAAATGAGTATATGACCTGGAACAACAGATTTATTCATTCTAACCTCACTCAGTCCTCCAGGGCCATCTCCTCTGACTAAGGGCTTATGCATGTGAGACAGCTGCTTAGAGTGAGGAATAAGGATCTTGCTGAGTAAAAGACAGAAATTAACTGGGGTATAAGTCTGAACTGTGACCTCATTAGCACTCTGCCTTAACCAAGTTAACTGCTGCAGAATCCCCAAGGTCCAGCGGGCCTGCAAAGCCAATTTGCTTGCTGTCCCCCTACTAATTAGATTAGCTAATTACTGCCATTTAAACCTCTCCTAGTTACTCCCTGTACTTGAAACAACCAGTTTCCTGCCATGTCCCTCTATTCTATATTAATAAAATAATTTCCTTCAAGTACTGACTCAAAATCCACCTCCTCTAGGATGACCCTCATAATTGAAGGGTCTATTACTTATATTCTTTGTTTAGTGTGCTACATTAGAAACTCCTCAAAAAGAGACAACATAACTTTTAAGTTTTCACCTATCAACCAGTTACTACAGTACTGTTCACATAGTGAGTCTTACAATTTGTCAGAAGAATGAAAATCAAAGCTTAACGATAAGCAACCTCCTAGAGTTACCCAAATATAAATTCAGTAGCTGAACCCAAGCCTGTCCGAAAGAGAGGATTTGTCACCAGTTCTGTCCTCCTTTCTCACCTTGGGTTTCACCCCGAGCCCTGGAAGTATCAGTGCAACCTACGTCACATCCCATCTCTCTTTACTGGGAAATCCTCTTTCTTGCTCTGAACACTATTAAAAATAACTCTTCTATCCCTTCCTCCTCCCTCCAGCTGCCCAGAGAACCAGGCTGGCAACCTCCCTTGTTCACCTCCACCCTGGTGCCAGACCCAGGCACGTGACCCCTGCTCAACCCTTGACTCCAAATCCTCAGGTTACCAAGAGCTATTCTGGGCAATGGAGCCCATGTATTCTCCCCTCCAGTGGGCCATATCCTCTTCCTGGATGGTTCATCATACCCAACAGCCAGGGGTACTGTCCCAATTCCTGAAACCATCTGATCCCAGCCACCTTCAGTTTCTACTTCTTCAGCCTCTTCTGCACTGAATATTTTTTTGGGAGGTTGCTGGGGCTCGAACTCAGGGCCTTGCTCTTGCTAGGTAAGCACTCTACCACTGAGCTAAATCCCCAGCCCCTTCTTCATTGATTATTAAGTGCTTGTTCCTATATGCTTGTATGCTAGAGCTAAGAACAATTTAATGTATACTTTTGCCTTCAGAAAGCCCAAAATCCTTTTTTTCATTAAAAAAAAAAAAATCCCAGGAGCTGGGGATTTAGCTCAAGTGGTAGAGTGCTTGCCTAGCAAGTGCAAGACCCTGAGTTCAATCCCCAGCACCAAGAAAAAGAAAAAAATTCCCAGGCTAGGTGTGGAGGTGCGTGCCTGTAATACCAGAACTAGGGAGGCTGAAGCAGGACGATCACTTTGAGTTTGAGCCCAGCCTAAACTACATAGTGAGACCTTGTCTCAAAAAACAAAACAAAACAAAACAAAAAATTCCCAATTTACAGGTCTGCATTAGGGAAGAAATTTTGACTGGCTAATAAAGAGTTAAAATTGCAAGGTATGTTATATAAAAGGAAGATAATATACAAAGGAGAGGAGAACTAGAAAGACAGAGGGGGAAAAGCAGGAAGGGAAAAAAGGAAAGAAAAGGGAAAGGGAAATAATGAAAAAATATGAATAAACCTGCTGTAAATAGGGAAGGAGGGAACAGAAGGGAGGGGTGGGGAAGAGGGGGAGAAACCAAGATGCATCAGGTACAGGTACAAAATAAATGTGATGAATGTGACCATTATATGTACAATGTACCAACACATGTCCTTGGTTAAAAATAAATTTAAAAAAATTTTTAAAATTGCGAGGTAATGGGCTAGTACTCAGTGGTTAGAGTACTTGCCTAGCAAGCACAAGGCCCTGAGTTCGATCGCCGGCACCCCTCCCCCCAAAAAAAACCAAACAAACAAAAAAAACAGGCTGAGGAAGGAGAATTGCATTTTCAAGTCTAGCCCAGTCAAGAACTTGTCTCAAATAAAAATTTTTAAATGGGCTGGGACCGTAACTCAGTGTGAACCCCCTAGTACACACACACACACACACACACACACACACTAAAATGAAAAAAGTATACAGTTTAAACCACATTGGGGTAGTGTAAACTAAGTGTTCAGGAGACCTAAGAAAAGGCAAAGAACCACTGAACATGGCAGCAGGAGGGTCACTGAGAGTCTGGGCTACATAGTGAGTTCAAGGCCAGCCTAGACTATATAGCGAGACCCTCCTCAAAACAAAACAAATGTCGTGCAATGAAACTGGTTAACCCAGGGAAGATTTCCTAGGAAGGTTTTGCAGTAGTAGGCATTGAATCCAAGGCCTCATGCATGCTAGGGAAGGACCCTAACACTGAGCTACATCCCTGAGCCTTTTTATTTTTTGTACAGGCTATCTCAAAATTGCCCAGACTGGCTTCAAATTTGTGATCCTCCTTCTTCAATCTTTGGGGTAGTTGGGTAGCTGGGATTATAGGTGTGCACAGTAAAAGTAAGCGATATTTTTTGTGTCGTGTTTTGTTTCAGCAATGTTGGCAGTCCAACTCAGGGCTTCACACATAATAGGCAAGCGCTCTATAACTGAGCTACAATACCAGCCTCCTAAAATCCTAAAAGGTATAGAGTAATAGGTAAATGCTGCTGCCATTCCTCATTTTTTTTTCGCTAGTTTTTCTTTCCAGGAAAAATAATTAAAAAATAGAAACACCGTTACAAGTCTTGAGTATCTTTCCAGCAGGAATCATGATACTGGAGCAAGAGAGGGCTCTGCGTCCATGCCTAATAGGAGGCTAAAATGGTACACTTTCCCCCAAATGTGTTCCCTGCAACATATTGAATTGCTAAATTCTGAAGAGGACCGTGAATTACAAACTGGACAATTTTTCGATCTCCACTTTTCTCCTTTACCCTTTGGGGCCGGGAAAGCCTCTAGCCGGTTCTTCTGATTGGCTCTGCGTCCTGCGCTGCGGGAGGGGCAGCACCACCCCCGCCCTTTTATGGGGAAAAACCGTTGAGTAGAAAAGTCAACTTCCCACCTTAACCTGGCAGTGGAGGGACGAGGGAATTGAAAAGTGTTCCTCCCGTTGGCCTCGGAGGCCTTCTCCAGCTGCCCGCTGTCCTCGTAACTTTGTGGTGGTTTTCTGCGGGATCTCTGCGGTCTGAGCCCTCGATTTCCTGGCGGCCCCACTCATGTCTCTCCCCCCGGAGACCTTCGCCCTCCCCCGCTGCGGGGCTGCCGCCGTCTGCAGTCGGGGGTCTCCGCCCGCCAGCCTCCCCGCGTCTGCGTGGGACTTGGGAGTGTGGGCGACGGTCGGGAGGCGTTAGGTCGCCCTCCGGCGCTGTGGGCGGCGTGGGCCCCTGCAGGCCGTCAGTCTGGTCCTTAGGCCGGGAGGCTCTTGGGGACCCTCGGGCCGCCGGGCTGGAGCGGACACGGCGCGCAGCAAGCCGGGTGCGGCTGCGGAGCCCGCGCGCGAGATGCGGGCTGCGGGACTCAGAGCCGCCGCCAGGGGCCGCTGGGGCGCCCGCTCGCCCGCCCCCCAGTAGGCGGGGCCGCGTTCTCCCCGCAGCCGCCGCCGCACCGCCGCCTGGGCCGCCCGTGTCCCCGGTGGAGCCGCCGCCGCCGCCGGGAGCTCGATGCGGACGGAGCCCGGGCCGGGCCATGGGGATCCTCAGCATCACGGACCAGGTCAGCCCCCTGCCTCTCCCCGCCTCCTCCTCCCAGGGCCTGGCGCCGCCGCCACGCGAGCCCGGGGATGTGCGGCCTAGGCCGGGCCCGAGCCCGGGGCTCCCGCGCCTCCCGCCCCGCCCCGTGCCGCGCTCCCCGCAGCTGGGCCCGTGTCCTTGGGGGCCTGGCGGCCGACGGGGGAGCCGTGGGGATCGCTGCAGCCGGCACCCCTGGAGCGGAGGTCGCCCAGCGACGCCCCCACCGCCAGCCAGGGGGCTCGCATCCTCCGGTTCCGCTCCGGCGCCGGCCCGCTCCTGAGTGCCGGTTCTCCCTGCAGCCGCCCCTGGTCCAGGCCATCTTTAGCCGCGATGTGGAGGAAGTGCGTTCCCTCCTCTCGCAGAAGGAGAACATCAACGTGCTGGTGAGTTGGGCGCAGGGAGGATGGCGAGCCCGAATCCGGTGTTCTGGATCCCTCCCCACCAGTGGGGCGGCTCCGTGTCCACTCTGCTCCGATGAGGCCACAGCACTTCCCACCCTGGGGTGGGAGCTTGCTCTGCATTTGGGGTTAGACAGCAGGTCAGGCTTGGAGCACCAGCCATTGGGGCTGGGGATGACCAGAAACGGTGCTCTCTTTGGAACCGTCAGGGTCTGCAGCGCCCTCACCCCTCTTGGGAGAAGGAGGTTTCCCGGCCCACGGCCCTGACTCCACCCTCCCAAGGTGCTTGTCTTTGACTCTCGGTACTGGGATTTAGGACGCTGCAGAACCCATGGGAAGAGATTGTGGGGAAGGGCCTGTAGCTCTGAGGCGTGAATGGGGTCCCCATAGCCGCTACTCCTTTCTGCCTTTCCAGGACCAAGAGAGGCGAACCCCATTGCATGCTGCTGCCTACGTAGGCGACGTCCCCATCCTCCAGTTGCTACTGATGTCAGGTGAAAGTGGGGAGCAGGAAGGTGTGGCACATAGGGAGGGGAGCAGAAGGGAGGAGTCTCTTTTTTCATATCCAGGATTGAGCTCTGGTGCTTGGTGCAGATGAGGCTCCAGCTCTGTCCAGATCCCCCAGCCTGACGACTGGTTTCCTTCCCTCCCCTTCCTCACTTCCCATCAAAATAGGAATTGTATCCCCACAGGTGCTAATGTCAACGCTAAGGACACACTGTGGCTGACCCCTCTTCATCGTGCTGCTGCCTCCCGAAATGAGGTATGGGGCCCCCACCTCCTTTCATTTTTCAAAACGGATGAGTTGACTAAAGGTGGAATTTAAAGGTTGGAGTGCTTCAGTTCTCTACCTTACTAGCTATTCTACCCCAGGTAGGGAGGAGACCAGACTTTGGCTCCTCCCTTCTACCCCTAGAACTGGCTGGTAAGGGGGCTGAGTGTTGCCAGCTGATGTGACGTCAGGGAGAGCTTAACACTGGGCTGGCAGACTGCGGGGGCCCCGCTGCCAGGCCTGAGTGACTCATCCCTCCCTGGGGGCCACCTTGAGTCTGATCCCCCTCTGGGCACTGAGACTCCTTTCCTTATAGTGGTGGGTGGAGGTCCTGATCCATTCTACCCCTGCCCCTCAGCATGGGGGAGTTGATTACAACAGGGGCCAGATATACAGATAGGTGGGGTCCTATACCTTAGGGTCATCAACCCTGAAAGGAGGGAAAGGAGACCTCCCTTTGGATTCTCTGTCATGTCCTTGGTTCCAGCCATCAGAGGGAGGGGCTGAGGCCAGTGGGAATAGGGTGGGTGGTGATTAGGAGGGGCATTTTAGCCTTGGTTTTAGAGAGGAGCCTCTGTGTGATTACTGAGGAAATAGAAATGATTTTGGTGCTGATGGAAGGGCTAAGGAAGGTGTTTGGGCCATGAATGTAGCAGGAGCATTATTTTTCCTGGAGGTAGTAGCGTTTGGCAGGTGTGGATCTACTGTGTGAGTTTGGGGTAGATGTCTGTGTGCGTGTCGGTCTCAGAGGCAGGGCTGGAGAGTGACACCAGCTGGCCTGAGGAAGAGGAAGGGGTCCTGGTTTTCCTCAGCAAGGTAAGGAAGATTTTAAACTCCGAGGAGATCCAGAAGATGGGAAATAGGTATGGAGCAGCTAGGTATGTTGGAGAAATAAGAGACTGTGCTGGGTGGGAAGGTGCCATAATATGTACCATCTAACCTGTTCTTCTTTCTGTTTGCTCCTGCTTTACCTCCTGCTCCCCCTCTGTCTTCTCTCCTGTACTGTGCCCTTCCACAGAAGGTGCTGGGATTGCTGCTGGCACATTCAGCAGATGTGAATGCCCGAGACAAGCTGTGGCAGACACCACTGCATGTGGCTGCAGCCAACCGGGCCACCAAGTGTGCTGAGGCTCTTGCACCCCTGTTGAGCAGCCTCAATGTGGCTGACAGGAGCGGGCGCAGTGCTCTGCACCATGCAGTGCATAGTGGGCATCTTGAGGTGAGGACCAGTCTAGGCCCAGCCTTCCCTTTCTATCCTGCTCACCTTTCCCTTCTTCCAGGCCAT
>PVJO010006521.1:8073-28956 GCA_004026905.1 Hystrix cristata
AAAAAAAAAAAAAAAAAAAAAAGGACAGATGGTTCCCACATATCCCCTCCTCTCAACCTCCCCTATTCCTTTTTTTTTTTTTTTTTTTTTTGTGGTGCCGGGGATCGAACTCAGGGCCTTGTGCTTGCAAGGCAAGCACTCTAATCTCTGAGCTAAATCCCCAGCCCCTCCCCTATTCTTTTATTTAGGGGGCGGCTGGGGATCAAACTCAGGGCCTTGTGCTTGCTAGGCAAGCACTCTAACCACTGAGCTAAATCCCCAATCCCCCTCCCCGAGTTTTAAAGACTTGCATCTGTGTAGTAGGTTTCAGTTTGAACCAATAATGATACGTTATTATTTAATTAAAGTCCAGAGCTGACATCCTGCTTCACTCTGTGTTGTACATTCTGTTAGATGCATGTCACATATCCACCTTTTTTTTTTTTTTTTTTTTTTTTTTTTTTTTTTTTTTTTTTTTTTTTTTTTTTTTTTTTTTTTTTTTTTTTTTTTTTTTTTGCGACAGGGTCTTGCTATGTAGCCCAGGCTGGCCTTGAACTCACTATATAGCTCAGGGTGGCCTCAAACTCACAGCAATCCTCCTGCCTCAGCCTCCTGAGTGCTGGGATTACAGGCATGCACCACCATGCCCAGCACATATCCACTATTGCAGTATCATCCAAACAGTTTTAGTCTCTGTGCTACACCTAGTCCTCCTTCTCTCCCTCTACCCAAACCCTTGGCAGCCACTGACCTTTTTCCTCCCTCTGTAGTTCTGCCTTCTTCAAAATGTCCCATAGTGGGAATCACAGTAGGTAGCCTTTTCAGATTGCCTTTCACCTAGTCATACGCATCTAAGGGTCACCATGTCTTTTCATGGTTTGAGAGCCCTACCTTATTTTTCTCCTTGGCAGTTATCTTTTCTAACATACTTCTATATATTTTACTTATCATATTTATTGTTTGTCTTCTATATAGAAATGTATGTTTTATGCCTGGCATAGGGGTGCACATCTGTAATTCCAGCTACTCAGGAGGCTGAGGCAGGATGAGTACAAGTTCAAGGCTAACTGGGTAACTCATCGAGACCCTCTCTCAAAAAAAAAACAGTAAAAAGGAGTTGGGGATGGTGCCTTATACTAGAGCTTTCACCTACCATTTGTGAGGCCCTGGGTTCAATCCTCAGCATAGCAAAAAAGGAAAAAATAAAAAAATGGTTTCATGACAATGACCCCCATCCCCACCCCAGAGTCTCACCATGTTGCCCAGGCTGGCCAGGAATGCCTGGCATCCAGCGATTTTCCTGCCTTAGCGTGGCAAGTAGCTGGGACTTTGGCTGCCCTCACTGCACCTGGTTATGACAGATTCTTGTCTGCTCTGTCCACTGCTGGGTCCCCAAGTGCCAGAAACTCTGCCACTCAGAGATGTGCTCAAGAAGTGCTGGTTGAATCACTGTTACTATTTTTTTTGGCACTAGGGATTTGTATTAGTCAGCTTTTCCATCTCTGGACACAATGCCTGACCCACAATTTAAAGGAGGTTTAATTTGGCTCAGGTTTCAGGATTGGAGGCTGGCAGAGCAAAGATGCTTAGCTTTTGGTGGCCTGGGAAGCACAGTAGGGAAGCTGTACCAGGAAGGAAATGGCCAAGGATCTCATATAGTACCCAAGGTCACAGATACACCCAGAAGCGTACTTTACTAAGCGCATTTCTTAAAACAATCAGTTTCACATAACCAAGGTTAACCATCACAGGATTGAACTCAGGGGTCGTGCATGCTAGGCAAGCCCTCTACCACTGAACTACATCTCCACTACTTGCTATGTAGTCCAGGCTGCCCTCCAACCCTTGATCTTCCTGCCTTTGCATCCCCAGTGCTGAGTTTACAGGGGTGCACCACTCTCTTAACAAAACACCTGATACCTATAAGTTAAAGGAGGAAAGGTTTATTTCAACTCACAGTTTGTAGAGGTTTCAGTCTATAGTCAGCTGGCTTCAAGGCAGGGCAACATGGCAGAGGAAACAGTCCATGGCAGGGTAGGTAGAAAACTGCCAGCCTGCCTTCCATCTTTCCCTTTATATCCATCCAGGCTACAAACCTATTGGTTGGTGCCAGCCACACACAGGGTGGGGCTTCCCATTATCCACACCCAGAACTGTGCTGAATCAATCAGTGGACTAATTTAGTTATCACACACCTTAATCCATATTCACACACCTCAGATCCAGCCACCTCCAAAAAGCCCCACCCATGAGTGCATGAAGATTTGGGGGGACAAAAGCCACGATGCTGGCTTTTCTGTATATGATACTGGGATCGAACCCAGGACCTTAGCACTGCGCTATAACCCCAGTCCTTGTTTTTTTTCATTTTGAGACAGGGTCTCACTAAGTTGCCCAGGCTGGCCTAGAACGCACTATCCTGTTCCTCAGCCTTCTGATTAGCTAGAATTACACGCATACACTGCCACAGCTGCCTAAAATATTCATTAAACGAACAGTATGTCTAATTGAGGAACAAATTTTTATCCAGAACCTCTTGGGACGACTGTAGAGTGTTTAGATTTCCGGGCCCTTAGAATTTATGTATGGTACTGGAGATGGAATACAAAGACAGCCGAAGTATGTCCCCATCTTTTTTTTTTTTTTTTAACTTTGGGGCAGAATTTCCATACAGACTGGGTTTGAATTTGCGACCCTTCTGCCTCGGCCTCCTGAGTAGCTGTGATTACAGGTGTGCACCACTGCAACATACTCAATGCCAGACTCCTGATTAGTTGTTGAGAAGGAACACTGGGAGTTGGAGCAATGGCAGGCAGTCCAGGAAAGGCCAGGGAAAGCGGGCTACACTGTCCCAACTTGCTACCACTTTATAATGCACATGTACATTCTAAACTCTCCTCACAGAAACAATCTTGCCAGGTCGATATTATAATCCCTTTACCCATGAGAAAATACGGAGGTCGAGCGAATCACCTCCCAAGATTCCAATCCAGAAACGGACAAACACTTCGACGTGGTCTTTACATAGACTGAGGGCGCGCCCGTGTCCTGGCCCAGGGTCCTCCGACCCTCCGCAGGTAACAAAATCCCTTTGACAGTCCTCGCGGGTGGCAGGCAGCGTGCGTCGGCAGACGAATTCTGAAAGCTGGTGGACTAGAGGTGGCAGAGCGACTCCTCCCTTCTCCCCGCCTCCAAGGGGCGGTGCAACAAAGCGCGGGAAGGCTCAACCTGGATCCCACCGGCCACGCGCCGAGGCGGGGATAGAGTGCTCGCGGGCGAGGATGCTCGGGGTTCTTCCCGCGCGCGCCCGGAGACCTATCCCGGTGCAGCCGTCGGGTCCTGCGGAACGGCCCGGCCATGCCGGCGCTTCCAGCATCGCCTCTCCCCCACTTCCGGTCCGCGAGCCCGGCGCAGCCCCCCGGTCCCGATCGTCCCGGACCCGTCCGAGCCTCCCCGCAGAGGGAGGAGCTGCGAGTGACGCCATCGCCCGGGTCGGGCGGCGCGCGGACCCCGCGCATCCGATTACACAACGCTGTAGGCAGTGGGCAGAGCGCAAAGCAGTGGTCAACCGGTGACGTCATGTTGGAGCGGCGGCCCGTCTTAGGACTTCTGCACGGCGTCACTGACATTGGGGTCTGGCCTCCGAGAAAACAGCGCAAACAGATCTAAAGACCCGAGTTCCCTTCGGAGTCGAAGAGGTTCTCCTCACAGTGCCCACCGCACCGGAGCTCAGAGTTCTTTAAATTTGCATAAGTGAACTGCAGCTTGCAGCCTCGGGCAGCCAATAAGGAGTGAGGGGGCGGAGTCACACCTGGGAGTGTTACCCCTGCGGTCGGAAAAGGGGGAAATCAGGCTGGTTTCTTTCTAAGAGCGACAAGTAGCGGCGGCCAATCGTTCTTGAGAGGCACGGATGGGGCATGTGGACTCCTGCGCAGCCAATAGGGAGAGGCTTCTTCAGAGGCCTTAAAGCCTTCGCCCAATGAGGATGAGCGGACCGTGCGAGGCTAGTTCCGAGCGGCAGTATTTAAGACCAACCCAGTGCGGGGCGGGGCGGGGCGCAGGCCTGAACGACGGAGGAGCTGACCAATGGCGAGTGCGAAAGCGGGCAGCTCAGGCTAGGAGCGCGGAGGGAGCGCGAGGAGGAGGGCGGCCGAACCGGAGAGAAGCAGGAAGTAGCGGCGGCCCCGGGGAGGGCGGCGGCGGCGGCTGCTGGAGCAGGGTGAGACCGCTGCGTCTCGGCCCGCACTAGGAACGGAACAAGTAAGCGTGCCCCGGGTGAACACCCGCCCTCGGCTCCGCCCCTCCGGGGGGGCGGGTAAATGCCCCCGCCCCTCCCCCACTCGGTCAACTACCCCCTTCTCCGCGCCGCCCCCTGGGGCGGCTTCTAGGAAGGCCCCGACACCGCCTCCGTCCCCAGGGCGGATGGGCGAAACTCCCAGCCTGTTGAAAGCACAGCCCCTAGCCGGGTAAACGTGGAGCGAGGGTCGGGGACTACAAGTCCTGGCGCCCCCGGCCCGAGAGGCGGCCGTGGCGCGGCCCGTGGACTGGAGGCTGCGAGATGTCGCGACCTAAAATGGTGTCCGTGCCCGGGGATGGGGGCGGGGGAGCTGGGCCGGGCCTGAGCGGAGCCTGCATCCCCCGGGGCGCGGGTCAGCGCCCGGCCCCGCGGTATTCCGGCCTGCGCCCCGGACCCACCGCGCGCCTTCCGCCTCCCCGGTCCCGGGGGCGCCTCCGGGGTCCGCGCGGGAGGAAGCGGCGCCGCGCACGGCGGGCAGGGGACGAGGTCGGAGATGGGACGGACCCGGCTGGGAGCTGAGTCGCGCGGGGACCGCCCCTCCCCCCGTCCCTCCCCCCACGCCGTGTGCGCTGGGCCTCGAGGTGCTGCGCGGCTGCTCCCGAAGGGCCTGTGGCCTGGCCGAGGCCCGGCCTTCACTTCGCGGCCAGTGTGAGCGGAGCAAGAATCGCTCGCCTCAGTTTCCCCTTTGGCTTCTCTTGTGTACATCCCGCCCCCTCCCCGCAACGCCGGACTTGCTCCCGCGCCATTCCTCGGCAGATGGCAGGGACTTAATTCCGCCCGCTGCCCAGCTTGGCCGCAACCTAATCGCCCCCCAGCCGGGCGCCGGCCCCTTGCCCTCCTCTGCACAGCAGGCCCAGGGCCCGGGCAAAGGGCAGTGGAGCCCCCGTCCGACCCAGGTCTCTTCACTGTCTTCTTCTTGAGCCCCTTCTTTGGCTTTTGGGGAAGAACGGAGGGAAAAGGGGGCGGGGGAGCGGGGAGCCCTAGAGACCGGGCACTGCCGAGGCAGAAAGGCCTAGGCTTTGCAGCAGGGGCGCCTCCTCGGCCTTGAGCTCGCTGCTTGGTCGTCTGTCTGCTCCAGGTGGCTATCGGGTGACCTCTAAGTCACTTGCGAACTGGAGGGGGAGGTGGTTGCAGAGGCAAGTTCGCAGGTGTTTTCTCCTAGTCCCCACTGGTCCCTGCTCCACCAGCCTACTTTGCTGGGCCTCTCCTAGGCGGGAGGGAGTCAGGCCCAAGAAGGCCTTAGGGATTCAGTAGGGCGAAGGCAAGGGCTTTGTTTAAACTCAGAGTCTGCAGAATTAAGTAGGGAGCAGGATGTGAGAAAGACTCCCCTTTCTTCCTCTAGTTGGTACCCCCTCCAACCTTGGTCCAAGCAGTGCCAGCTGCCACCTGCTGGGACTGTCTCCAGTTACAGTCTGAAGGCTGGAAAGAGGTGAGAGAATTGGGAAATGCTTGCATCTTGGGCAGGGACTGAGTTGCTTCTTTCTAGGTGCAGAAACTCTTATGGGGAGTCTGTCTGGTAGGGGACAGACCTTGGTTTCCCACAGACTCTGGGCTGGCTTCTGCTGATGCTTTTAGTGCTGTGTAATCTCATGGGACTTTTGCACTGGAATTGGGTGAGACTCCTGGGGTTGCTGTTGCCAGAGAAAATTGAAAAGGTGAGGAGCTGTAGTTAGGGGACTTAACTGTAGGAGCTGTAGTTAGGATAGACTAGGTGAGGAGCTCAGAAGAAATGACAGGGACAAGGGATGGGGGAGAGTGAGCTTTTCCCCATGTGGCAGCTGTGCCCTGGAGTTTTAGCTCTGAGAGAGCAAGGTGGAGCGGAGAGGTAGTGCTGAGGGATGGGGCGCTCTGGGGAAGGTAGGTGTGCAAGCAGCAGGTGTTTGTGACGGGCGAGGCCTAGACTGGGGCCCTTGTGGCCAGGTTGCTGTCACTGCTTTCCCCTGTGTCTCTTCTCTTTGTCTCTTTCTGTTTCTGTGTTTGATTCTTCCCGTCTTGATCTTTAGGGTCATCTCCCCCAGTCCATTTCTTCCTGCTGACTAAGCTAGATCTCTGAGTGCAAGTGGAGGCCCCAAGTGCCCCAGATTGCCTGGCAAGATTTTGACTTGTGTCTCTGACCCCAGCCCTAGAGGTCCAGTGCATATTCCTCCCCACTCCTCCTTGACCTCACTGCCCACATTTGGTCCAGCTGTAATAGTAAGTTGTATTCTGGGTCTGACCCTCATGTTTACAGTTTCATTGCTGTGAATAACCCTGTGACATATGAATTACCTGTTCTCTCTTTCACATGGCAGAAGGCAGAAGTTCTTGCATATACAGCAGGTCTGGCATAAAGATAAACTAGAACAGTTTCTTGAGTCTTGTTGAAGTCACTGCCCATTTGGACAGGTGGCCTTTCAGATCTCTGTGGATCCCAGAAAATCCATGAAGAATATAAATTGATCCCATGCATAAATGAGCCTTTGACCTACCATTGTATTCATTATCCTCCTTAATATTAGTATTGATTAATTGGCTCTGTGCTGGGCATAGGAATGAGTGAGCTGGTTTCAACTGAGATGCCCAGCGAGCCCCCTCTGCCCCTGTCGCTCCTCCCTGTGTCTGTGTGCAGTCTCTTCCTTTGTTCACTGGATTTCTGTGCTTGTGCTGGTGTGGACACACTCACTGCTGCTGTTAGGATTTGAACACCAGCATCCGCAGCAGCTCTTCAGAGCTCAGTCTGGTGGAGGTATACCTGGTTGGAGAGAATAAATACAGTGCCCCTGAGGAAGGAGGTCCAGGGTCTTTTGTCCTTGCATCTTAGTTTCTCCTTTTTCTTCTTGTTTTCCTCAGGTCTGGGACCTGCCACTATGGGGGACATGAAGACTCCTGATTTTGATGATCTCCTTGCTGCCTTTGACATTCCTGACATCGATGCAAATGAAGCCATCCACTCTGGGCCAGAAGAAAGTGAGGGGCCAGGTGGCCCAGGGAAGCCAGAACCCAGCATGGGAGAATCTGAAGGTGCAGCAGCAACAGCTGGGGGAGACCCTGAGGTTCCAGCCCAGGCCTCTGACCATGGCCTGCCACCAGCAGACATTTCCACAGTCAGCGTCATTGTGAAGAACACTGTGTGTCCTGAGCAGTCTGAGATCCTAGCTGGGGGTGCAGGAGGGGAAGGGGCCCGGGCTGGGGGCATAACTAAGGAGGGAGCTTCAGGGCCTCCTCTGATGCAGAATGGATTTGGGGTCTCTGAGCCATCCCTTGCCGGAACCCCCCACTCCCCAGCGCCTCCTAGTGGGGGGACCTGGAAGGAAAAATCCGTGGAAGGCAAAGCCCCCTTAGACCTCTTTGCTCACTTTGGGCCTGAGCCAGGGGAACACCCGGATCCCCTGCCGCCTCCTGCACCCTCCCCACCTCATGAGGGCGCCATGACTCCCCCTCCTTTCTCTTCACCCTTTGAGCTGGCCCCAGAGAATGGCCCAGTGCTGCTGCCACCTAGCTCCTCCCCACCCCCTGGGGCCTTGGAGCAGGGCAGCTGCAGCCCACTACATCCCCAGGGCCAAGGCCAGCGGGGCTCAGGCTCTCACCCTGAGGTCGCAGGTGTCCCTGCTGGCACCTTACCTCCCCAGGTTGATGGGGTGTCCTTTTTCAAGCAGTCTCCAGGGCACCAGAGCCCTCCTGCCTCCCCTAATGTGCCCATCTGTAAGCCCCTGAAGGAAGAAGAAGACGAGGGGCCGGTGGTCAAGTCTCCCCCTAGAAGTCCCCAGAGTCCCTCTAGTGGAGCCGAGGCTGCAGATGAGGACAGCAATGACTCCCCTGCCTCCTCCAACTCCTCTCGGCCCCTCAAGGTGCGGATCAAGACCATTAAAACATCCTGCGGGAGTATCACGAGGACTGTAACCCGGGTCCCCTCAGACCCTGACCCCCCTGCCCCCTTGACCGAGGGGGCCTTCCTGGCGGAGGCGAGCCTCCTAAAGCTGTCCCCTGCAGCCCCGGCCCCTGAGGGTCCAAAGGTGGTGAGCGTGCAGCTGGGCGATGGCACGAGGCTGAAAGGTACTGTGCTGCCCGTGGCCACCATCCAGAACGCCAGCACCGCCATGCTGATGGCAGCCAGTGTGGCCCGCAAAGCTGTGGTTCTGCCTGGGGGGTCTGCCACCAGCCCGAAGATGATGGCCAAGAATGTGCTGGGCCTGGTGCCCCAAACCCTGCCCAAAGCTGAGGGGCGTGCAGGGCTGGGGACGGGGGGTCAGAAGGTGAACGGCGCCTCAGTAGTGATGGTGCAGCCTTCAAAGCCAGCTGCCGGGCCAGGCACGGCGAGCGGCACGGTGATCTCCCGGACCCAGTCCAGCCTGGTGGAGGCCTTCAACAAGATCCTCAACAGCAAGAACCTGCTGCCTGCGTACAGACCCAACCTGAGTCCGCCCGCAGAGGCTGGGCTGGCCCTGCCACCCACGGGCTACCGCTGCCTGGAGTGCGGGGATGCCTTCTCGCTGGAGAAGAGCCTGGCCAGGCACTATGACCGCCGGAGCATGCGCATCGAGGTCACTTGCAATCACTGTGCTCGTCGCCTGGTCTTCTTCAATAAGTGCAGCCTGCTTTTGCATGCACGTGAGCACAAGGACAAAGGGCTCGTCATGCAGTGCTCACATTTGGTCATGAGGCCTGTAGCTCTTGACCAGATGGTTGGGCAGCCAGACATCACGCCCCTGCTGCCTGTGGCTGTGCCACCTATTCCTGGACCTCTGGTCTTACCCGTCTTGGGCAAGGCTGAGGGGGCCATCACCTCTGCCATTACTGCAGTTGCCGCTGAGGCCCCTGTGCTGCCGCTGTCGACAGATCCACCTGCTGCCCCTGCCACCTCCGCATACACGTGCTTCCGCTGCCTGGAGTGCAAGCAGCAGTGCCGGGACAAGGCTGGCATGGCAGCCCATTTCCAGCAGCCCGGACCTCCTCCCCCTGGGGCCAGCAGCAATGTGAGTTGCCATTCACGGTCTTCTGGGGAGGGGACACCCAGATGCCGCAGGGATGGGGTCCAGGAAGGTGTTGGGTGCTTGGCTAAGGGAGGGAAGAGGGGTTGGGGCCTTCCTCGCTGACTCACCTTGCTTGACCCCTTGACAGGTGTGCCCTTCCTGCCCCATGATGCTTCCCAATCGCTGCAGCTTCAGCGCCCACCAGCGCACGCATAAGAACCGAGCCCCCCATGTCTGCCCTGAGTGTGGGGGCAACTTCTTGCAAGCCAATTTCCAGACCCACCTGCGGGAGGCCTGTCTGCATTTCTCTCGCCGTGTGGGATACAGGTGCCTCATCTCCCTGCCTGGTAGAACTCAAGGGTCTTTGTGTCTCAGTAGCAGCCTTGTAGGTGGCCTCTCGAGGAGAGCCTGATCTTTCCTCTATGTCCCCCAGCCCTGTGGCATTGGCAGACTCAGCCCTGGAATGCCATACCCTGCTTGCCAGTTGTTCCCCGTGGGCATAGGGAGAGCAGGGCCGACTGGAGCTCCAGCTCCGTCCTCACAGGCCTGCCTCAGGGACTGGACCTGCACAGCTCCCTCCTTTCTCCTGCCTGCCCTTGCTCTGCCAGCTGTTTGCTTTTCCACATCCACCCAGGCCTTGAAATGAGTGTAGGGTGGAGGAGTGGGCAAGAGGATGCTCCCCCTCACTGCTCCCCGGCACTTCCTCCCCCAGATGTCCCAGCTGTGCAGTGGTGTTTGGGGGTGTGAACTCCATTAAGTCCCACATCCAGGCGTCACACTGCGAAGTTTTCCACAAGTGCCCCATCTGCCCCATGGCCTTCAAGTCTGCACCCAGTGCCCATGCCCATCTCTACTCCCAGCATCCGAGCTTCCTCACGCAGCAAGCCAAGTGAGACTGGGGCAAGGGTTGGCCAGGGGCAGGGTGAGGTGGGGCTCTGCTCATCCCTGCCTGTCATCTGCACTGTCCCTGCTCCTTCCACAGGCTGATCTACAAGTGCGCCATGTGTGACACGGTCTTCACTCACAAACCCCTCCTCTCCTCACACTTCGACCAGCATTTGCTGCCCCAGCGTGTCAGTGTCTTTAAATGCCCATCTTGTCCTCTGCTCTTTGCCCAAAAAAGGACCATGCTGGAACATCTCAAGGTACAGCACCAAAGGCTGGGAGTGGCCGCTGAGCTGTGCTGACCTGGGCTTGGGTCACGGAGAGAGACCTCAGGAAGAGGGGAGCAGGGTAGAAATGAAGGCTTTGGCAAAGTCTCATCTTCCCCACAACTATCCTGTCTTCCTCTGACAGAACACACATCAGTCTGGGCGCCTGGAGGAGGAGGCCCCTGGGAAAGGGGCTGGAGGTGCCCTCCTGACCCCCAAGTCTGAACCCGAGGAGCTGGCTGTGTCTCAGGGAGGGGCGGCCCCTGTGACTGAGGAGTCGTCTTCATCCTCAGAAGAGGAGCTGCCCAGCTCCCCTGAGCCCCGGCGCCCAGCCAAGCGGCCCAGGCGGGAACTGGGGAGCAAAGGCGTCAAGGGTGGGGGCGGCGGGCCTGGGGGCTGGACATGTGGCCTCTGTCATTCCTGGTTCCCTGAGCGTGATGAGTATGTGGCGCACATGAAGAAGGAGCACGGCAAGGTGAGTGGGCTCCTGATGGGGTCGGGTAGGCTGGTGGCAGACTCAGTGTCCCCTGTGTGTCTGTGGGGGATGGGTCCTGTAGCTGCCTCTGAAATCGCCCTCCCTGTGCTCTCAGTCAGTGAAGAAGTTCCCCTGTCGCCTGTGTGAGCGCTCCTTCTGCTCTGCCCCCAGCCTGAGGCGCCACGTCAGGGTCAATCATGAGGGCATCAAGCGGGTTTACCCGTGCAGGTAACCGTGGTCCTGGCCTGTGCTCTTTCTGTCTGCTAGATGTCCCTACCCACCCCCGTCCCGCTTCTCTTTGGGGTCTGAGGGTGAGGCCTCCCTGCTCTGGCTGCCCCCTCCTCTGGAGCATGGGCCTTGGTGCTATGCTGCCACTGGTGCCTCCTCATCTCTCCTGGCAGGTATTGCACAGAAGGAAAGCGAACCTTCAGCAGCCGTCTAATCCTGGAGAAACACGTCCAGGTCCGACATGGCCTGCCGCTCGGGGCGCAGTCCCCCGGCAGAGGGAGCACCCTGGCTCGGGGGCCTGGTGCCAGAGCCCAGGTAGGTAGAGGCCCAGCTGTGGTGGTGGGAAAGGCTGGCAGGGACCACGAGGCGATGGTGAGACTGTTCTTCACTCTTCTCCAGGGCCCGGGGCGGAAACGCCGCCAGTCTTCTGACTCATGCAGTGAGGAGCCCGACAGCACCACACCGCCGGCAAAGCCACCCAGGGGTGGCCCTGGGTCAGGAGGCCACGGTCCCCTGCGCTATCGGAGTGGCTCGGCGGAACAGAGCCTCTTGGTGGGGTTAAGGATGGATGGCGGTGCCCAGCAGTGCCTCGACTGTGGCTTGTGCTTTGCCTCCCCTGGCTCCTTGAGCCGGCACCGGTTCATCAGCCACAAGAAGAGACGAGGTGTGGGGCGGTCCAGTGCACTGGGGCTGGGGGTCGGGGAGGAAGAGGCTCCTCCTCCATCCCGGGCTGACCCAGAAGGTGCTGATTGTCCCCTGCCTGCTTCTGGAGGCCCTCTGACCTGCAAAGTCTGTGGCAAGAGCTGTGACAGCCCTCTCAACCTCAAGACCCACTTCCGCACTCACGGCATGGCGTTCATCAGGGCTCGGCAGGGGGGCAGCGGGGACAACTAGGCCCTGGGCCTGACCAGCCCCTGCCTCCCGTGGGAGCCTGGGTTTCACTGCTGCTGCTGCTGCCTGGTCCCTGGATTGGGGAGTTTACATCATTGTGTTCAGTCCCTCTTCCCTAACCCTGAAGGAAAAGCTTTTGAAGATCACAGTGGTTTGCAGCTCCCCTTTGGGCTTGGCCATTGGATCCTAGCCGAGTGGGCCCTCCTTTCCTCTTCTCTGAACCCAACACTAATCATGCTCCTGCTGCAGACCCCCAGTGTGCAACTTGGGGTGGAAGGACAGGACCTTGGTCATGCTGCACGGCAGGCGCAGAGAAGGCCCAATGGGGGAGGTGTCCCTAGACACCCTCCACTCTTCCCTCTGGCACAGACTGCTAGTTCTTCCTCTGGGCTGGGCCCTGCCTTGCCACCCCCTATACTCCCTGGCACTCAAGCCCTTCACCCCTGCAGTGCCTTTCACTTGTCCTTTTTTTTTTCCCCCCAGAAATCCAGGGCGGGTGGTGGGGATGAGTCCTGTCAAGGGGGCCCAGGGAGAGGAGGGGACAGGCTCTCAGGAATCCTTTATTCTTGTAGTAATAATACTAACTGGGAGAAAACCAGACCATTAAAACTGCTCGTGGTTTAATCCCCACTCAGGCCTCTCTTTTTATGGGACTTGGATGATATGGACTTGATAGGGAGGGGCAAGAGTCAGAACTGGGGAGACTGGCCCTCCTGGGAGGGTTGGTACTGTTGACCAAGGGCAAGGAACAGACAACCTTCTTTGGCATCTTCTGTGGTGCCATTTGTATCACAGACGCTGAGGCATCTGTTTACTGCGTGCTCCCCCCCACCCCCTGAAATGACACAGATGGCTAACTAAGGACTTTATTTCAAACAAAAATTAAAAATAAAAAATCGAGAGCTATTCCCTGGGTGTGAGGAAGGGATCAGGGTAAGTATTCCCCATGGCTAGGCCAATACCCTCTGTACACTAGAGGGATTGTGGTAATTCCCTTCCTTGCCGCGATGGTGGGGAACTCAGCAAGTGCAGGATCCGATGGTGAAGCCCGTTATCAAAGGAATCTGGGCTTGGGCTCAGTCCCAGGGAGGGGATAGAGCCGGGCAGCAGCATGGCCAAAGCTAACCACAGGATCAAGTCCTAAGTACCAAGAACCTACTTCCCCCTCTTCCTGGGACCCAGAACAGGTGAGGGCGTGGCCTGTAGAGGAGCCTCAGGGCCCCCCTGCATTCATCACCTCAGTTCTCTCAAGGGCAGTGAGTCTTGGGGTCTGTCAGGTGGTAATACTGACACAGCAGGGCCAGGCAAGCCCCACAATTCTGGACCCCGTGGCTGGCTCTCCAGCCCTTGGCCAGCTCCTGCGGTTACATGATCCTTTGTATTTCTTGCCTTCCATTTCCCTTGGGTGGATGGTTGGGTAGGTGGGGTTTCCTGGTTTGGGATTTCTCAGACAAGGGCCCTCCCAGGAGGGCGGCCTGGATCCCCCACCACACCTGGGCTTGAAGAGGTGGTGTCACATGATGCCGTTGGTGAGATACTGGAAGCCGTCGTAGAGTTTGGTGGTGATGGACCTCATGCTGCCGTCCACCATCTGCTCCACCAGCAGCTGGAGCTGCTCCTCCGTCATGCTCATGTGGAACCTCTCTTTGAGGTTGCGAATGGTGCTGGAGCCGTGGAAGCAAGGAAGCTGAGAACCTAGGGGAAGCAGTGGGGGTTGAGGGGAACGGACAGACAGGAAGCAGACACAGTGGTAACAGGTGTGGAATACAGAGCCAGGGTACCAGGGCTATCCTTCCCACCTCAGATCCCTGATATTGTGCATGTAGTTTTGGTGCAGGCAAAACAATTAGTGGGTGGCCCTGTTTTGAGCCCATCTCTGTCCCACACTCCTAAGCTTTGCCCTCTGCAGGTGAGGGATGTGGGAGAGGAGGGAAGGGCCCACACCAGCTCCCCCAGTAAGGGCTGAGGGCCCCGAGAGAAGGCCGGGCATGGCCCTGAGCTGGGCACACTTATCTGCTTGCAGGACTCTGCCTATGCTATGTCTGACACTCACAGATGACTTGGGCCACCGTCATCACGGGGCCGGACGGGGAGGCTCCTGTGCAACAGCGACAACCTGTGGGGGTGGGGGGTGCAGTGGGGAGACTGGCAGCTTAGATCTGGTGTTCACCAGTCATCAGGAGGGGAATGAAGATGGACAAAAGCCCAGAGGAGTGTGAAGAAGAGCAGGCAAAAGACTACAGATGTCTAGGCAACGAGGAAGTGGCACAGTGGAAGAAGACAAAGATGAGAGACAGGAAAATCTCAGAATAGGACGAGGACGATTGGCAAAAGGAAGCTGGCCTGATACGGGGTGGCCAGGCCACGGCAATCAGAATTCAAATGGAACGGCAAGGAAACATCTGGGTTGGCAAAGCAAAGCGTGATGGAGGGAGGAGACCAAGGAACTCAGAGTTGGGCAAGGGCAGGAGGAGAGAAGGACCAGGAAGCTGGGAATCAGACTTTCTCCCCCAGGGGTGCTCAGGAGGTTCTTTCTGCTGCCCTTGCCCCGCTGCAGGCCCAGCTCTGCTAAGGTCAGGGGGAAAGGTCCTGAAGGAGAAAGAAACTGGGCACTGGGTCCAAGCTGGGACCTCCTGGGAATCCCACCCCCACCCCGCCAATCTGGTTCTGGAGGTGGAATCAACTTTCTGGAAGCCCTAAGCACTAGTGCCCCAACCTAAGTGGGAATCCAGCCCACCTTGCTGCATGATCTCCACGATCTGCACCACCTTATCCATGTGCTTCCGAGCAGCAATCAGCCCTTGCAGCATCAGCATCTTGTAATAGTTGAACATGTCACCATCCAGGCCGCCCATCACCTGTAAAGGACAAGGGGATGATGTGGGAATGGTTTGCCACAGGGCTCCTAACAGCTCCTCTTGTGGGCAGTGGTGCCAAACGCCCTTATTTCCCCATGCCTTTTCATGCAGGAAGCTCCCAGAAGTCCTGTCTCACCCTGATTTACTGCCATTCCTGGTCTGTACACTCCTAACTCAGAGGGAGCCCATCACCTGCCTCTCCCAAGGCAGAGAACACAGTGACCTTGGAGGCTCCGCTCCTTCTCGACTCACGTCTACAAACTCCGTGGTCAGCTTAAAGGCTGATGTCTCAAAGCCCAGGTTTCGGGGTGAGCTGGACAGGATGAAACCAAAGTCGATGTGGATGATGTGGCCTTCTGCGTCCAAAAGGATGTTCCCATTGTGTCTGAAGAAGAGAGGAAGGGGCAGCAGTGAGTTGGACTGAGGCCAGAATCACTGGCCACAGGATGCCAGGCTGGGGTGGGAGTCCCCTGCATGTTTCCCGTTGCCCAGAACTCTAGGATCTACAGCTAACAGTGAAAAGAAAGAAGTCAGAAAAGAAAACTGCTAACAAAAGCTGCAGGGTCTGAGGTTGTTATTATTAACCAGATCACCAGAAGTTTAAGATTATACTAATTTCGCAGAAATTACATTTCCAGCATCCAAACTGATTCCAATCTAGTAAGAACCTAGAAGCAAGAGGGCTTCCAAGGCCCCGGCCAGCTGTGCCAGAGGCCAAGCCCTGCCAGGTGAAAGGCCTGGCTCAAACCAGTTTATGTGTGTTGCATTTGTAATTCTTATCAGCCACTGCAGAACAGAAGCCCCATGAGAAGGAAGCAACATGAGAGGCATGAGGCTGAGTGGACCTTAAATGTAAAAATAGTGTGGGGGCTTCAATCACTTTTATGTAAAAGTGATTTTACATAAAATGGTGAGTTTTCAATCACTTTTATGTAAAAAACCCCAGGAGGCAAGCATTACAGGCCAGCTGTAGAGGAAGATGTTTAAAGGGAGATGAATCCCAGGTCTTTGTGATTCCCACATGAATGGCCGGTAGAAAGAACAATTAACATGCTAAGCATGTGAGGCCCGATCTTCTCACTTCAATAGGGGCTTTGTTAGGCTAAGACTGGCTTGGTGTGAGGGCCACCTTCTCTGGGGCTGGTCTGACTGGCCCGGAGAGAAGCCCAGAGGGGTCGCACCTGAGTCCTCCCAACTGGGGAAGCACTGAACATCTAACAGCACTGTACAACCTGGAGAGCTAGGATGTCCTGTGTACGCTCTCATTTTACAGGTGGGCAAATAGGCCCTGAGAGGGCAAGGGACTTGCCTGCCCAAGGTCTCAAGGCAGACAGGAAGTTTCTTTCTTATCTCCAGTTAGCTCCAGTCGGAAGGATGCTTTGGGGCTCATTTTGAAGTGAAGAGATCTTATTGGGGACCATTCACTGTTGCCATTTCTTTCCAGTGGCTGACTCCATTCTGGCTTGACCGTATCAATTCTTTCTTCTTCTTCTTTTTTTTTTTAAATTTACTTTGATGGTACTGGGGATTGAACGAAGAGTCTTCACACTGAGCCCTTTTTATTTTTAAATTTGAGATAGGGTATTGTTAAATTGCTAAACTGCCCAGGCTGGGCTCAAGTTGTGATCCTCCTGCCTCAGCCTCCCAGGCTACTGGGATTATAGGGATGTGCCACCATGCCTGGCTATCTATTCTTTTTCTTCCTTCCCCCCTTCCTTTTTCACTCCTTCCCGCCTTCCTTCCCTTCCTCCCTCCCTTCCTCTCCATCTCCTTTTAAAAAACAAGCTCTGCCAAGTTAGTTTGTTTGTTTTTTTGGTTCCAGGGATTGAACTCAGGGCCTTGTGCTTGCAAGACAAACACTCTAACCACTGACCTACATCCCCAGCCCTTCTGGCAAGTTTAATGAAAGATCTTGCACGCCTGACCTCTCACTCACTAGCCTGTCCCTGCATGTATCTGTGGTGGCCCTAATGTGGTCAACTTGTGCCAGAACGCCCAGCTGGACTGAGCTGGTGTGATGCTGGGCATACGAGATCCACCTGAGGGTTGTTGCTGATGCAGCATAAGACAGAGTGGGAGCCGTAGCTAGTTGGCGGGCTGTTTCCCAGGAGAAGCTCTGCTGTGGCTGGCTCTTCCGGAGGGGGCTCGGCTGTCCTTGTCGAGGAAGGAGCTCGGGGCCTTGCTGTCGTCGAGGATGGCTGCTGTTGCTTCGGAGGAGCTCTGGTTGTCATCTCTGCTGTGAGCATCGTTTCCTGGCTCCAGCCATCATGTGCAGACATGGACGTACATGGGACAGTGCTGTGGGCTCCCAGCCATCGATTGGATCTTTTGGGTCTCCAGCGCCTAGATGGACATTCGGCACCTTCCGCATTTGGCTTCTGGGTGAATATTGTAAATGTCCCCTATTCAATCTGCTCTCTTAAGACCACTGGCTCTGAAACCCTAACACAGTATCGATGGCAGACAGCGCGTACACTCTGTAGTGTCTTCTGCACGCTGCGCCCATCTGCTGCCAGCTCCATGGTAGTGACCAGCACTCGTCTGGTCAACTTGCCGTAGCGCTTTATTTTAGATTTCCTCAAAGCTGGGCAGCTGCTGGCAGAGCTGGCCCATTTCATTTTGACTTACCATCTTCAGAGTCCGCTTGGACCACAGCATCTACTTTATTTTTATTTATCCTTTTAGTGTATTTTTCATTCATGTTGTGATACATAATAATTAATCATCTTGGGGAACTGGTACATGTATGTATGATGCATCTTAATCACTTTTAGTTGCTCTTCCTCTCTGCACCCTCCTGTCTCCCCTCGTTCCCAGATCCCCTTTCTATCTCCACAAAGTCTACCTCTCTGCTTCCTATTATCCTTTATTTATTTTTTTATTTTGGGTTTCTTGTGTAAGAGAAACCATACCTTCTGTATCTGATTTATTTAACGTTATGGTCTCAAGGTGCATCCATTTTCCTACAAATGACTTGTTTATCCGTCCTTCTGGCAGAGTGGTGCTCCACTGTGCGTAAGTGACACATTTTCTTTAGCCATCTGTCGGTGGGCATATAGGCCGCTTCCGAAATTTTGCCCCAGCACCTACTTTATATTTACTTTTGTAAGCTGAAGCCTAGAATCGATCAACTTCTACTGTTTTTATTTTTTCAGTGACATTTTCTCTTTGTGGCCACCATATTCCTGCCTTAGGTGTTGGGTGGCTCCTAACCATGAGGAACGCTACATTTATTCTTTTTTTTTTTGTTTTTTTTAGACGGGATCTCACCTGTAGTCTAGGCTGGCTTCAAACTCACTAGGTAGCCGAGGCTCACCTTGAACTCACAGCGATCCTCCTGCCTCAGCCTCCTGAGTGCTGGGATTACAGGTACGTGCCACCATGCCCGGCAATTCTTTTTTTTAAAAATGAGTTCTTACTATCGTTGCTATGAGGTCTCGCAGGCTGGTATTGAACTTGCACCCTCCTGCCGTAGCCTCCTAAGTAGCTTATTATAGATGGATGCCACAGCACCTGGCTCATACCTCCATTACAAGTTATAATAGATAATCGATCAACCCCCTAACCCTTTTAAAGGATAGATTCCCATCTCCCAAACATACCCTTTTCCTAAATGAAAGCTGGAGTCCGACTAGTGACAGCTTTCCTGCCACACATTTCCCAATGCTAGGGGGCTGAGCCCTGAGGTGCTCTAGGTCCTGGGTTCAAAATCCTGATTCAAGGGATGACTGAAGGGATGGTGTCAGCCTGCACACAACCTCTTATGATTACATGCCTTACAATCCTCCGGCAGAGCCTGTGCTGGTTCACTTCAACTTCATCTCCACCATCCGCCTTCCTCTCTGCTCAGCCACAGCCATTACCTTCAAGCTGGGTTCCATCACCTTTCGCCTGGTTGCTAAAAGCCCAGTTATAGCCACCCTCACCCCCAGTGCCACAGGGCACTGACTAAACGTAGACTACATCACTCATTCCTCCGCCTGCAAATAAAACTCTTCAGCCGCATAACACTCCGCACCCACCACGAAACCCAGGAGCTGGCGGATGCTTGGCAAGTGCTCTACTCCAGACCTGAGGCCTTTCTACTTTAGCCTTAACTTACCTGTCTGATGTCACTACATACTACTCCCCTGCCATTTACTATAGTGCAAGCCTTAATCCCACTAAAAAACTTTCTCACGGGAAACCTATTTCCTCCACAGCTTCATCTGTTCTCATTCTCCCTCGTCATTTCAGTCCCTGCTCACACAAACCCTTACTCCACCCATAAATTCTTCATTTCTTGGCTCTTTTATTCTAGTGCTTGTCAGTCTGCCTCCTTGCCTTACTGTCATTTTAATGTATCTGTCTGTGCTAAAAATATGTTGCTTGTTTCATCAACTGAGAGCTACACATGAAAGGTCAGAGGGGCCTGGTGAAAGATGAGGGGTAGAAGCTGCTTACCTGTCCTTGACTTGCAGCAGGTAGCAGACCAAGCAGTAGCCGGCACAGCTTTGCACAAAATTGCGCTGGGCACTGAGGAATGCCTCAGTGGTGTAGCTGCCATGCTCCTGGAGGAAGTAATCGAGCAAGGACAGCTGGGACTGTTTCTTCACCTGATGGATGGACACAGCATTGACCACTGGTTCAATCATGCCACTGTCAGCTGAGATCACAAGAATCTTGTATGGCTTGATCCAAAGGGGTACTCGTTCTTGTTCCCAAATGGCCTGTGAGGAGACATGGAGGTATTAGGACTCTCATCTTTCTCTAAATGAGGGAAGAAGGCTAGAATTCCCTTTTCTCCAACCTCTCTCCTTGGGGGCTTTGGATTCTAGGCCACAAAGTGCACAAGACCCACTGACCTACTGAGAACCAGGAAGCACTGAAAGGAATTTCAGGGCCTGACAAAGCTGGAAACTACTCTAGAGGTGCGTGAGAAAGTCCAAGAAAGGCAGAGAAAAGTCACCTGATAAGCAGGGAGACTGGAAGATAGTAATATAAATTCAAATAATAAGAAAAAAGGGAAGGATTGAGGCCCAGAGAAAGCTTCTCTAGAAAACAAACATATTGATATAAAGAACTGGAAGTGAAACTCCTTGCTGGCAAGCAACCTAGGGAGCTCGGGGATCAATATCTCAGCACACTGTAACCACTCACTGCAGAGCATTCGGGAAGTTCTGATGTAAAGGAGAAACCCAGCACCCTGACATTCAGGGGTCAGGACAGGGCATGTGCAGTTCACAAAAGAGCCAACAGAGGCCACTGTGGCACTGTTTCTGGGGCTTCACTTCCCAGGGAAAGGAGGCGGCCAGCTACAGTTTAACCATGCTTCCAGTTGAGGGGTGGGTTGCAAATTGGTCCCCAGCAGAGCTCCCTGCAGCCCCACCTTCCTGTGTGGTCACTCAGGTGGGCTGGAGTTAGGCTCAGGTCCCTTTCCCTTCCCTCCTTCCCTCCCTCCTTTACTTCTGTTTTTGGTGTGGTAGTGGGGATTGAACCCAGGGCCTCTGAATTGAGCTACATCCACAGTCCCTTCTATTTTTTTAAGACAGGGTCTCACTGAGGCTGGGCTTGAACTTGCAACTCTCTTGCCTCTGCTTCCCTGGCTGCTGGGATTACAAGCATGTGCCACCATCCCTGACTCCCTTTCTTCTTCCCTTTCCTTACCTGTAGTTGCTTCAACACCTGGAAGGCTAGCAGCTCCTGCCGAAGATCATCACCACACTTCACAATGACTGACAGGAGCCGCCAGTTGGGAAGATGGCCATAGGGGGAGGCTTCTCTGATCCGCCTGTTAAGAAAGAAGTAAAAGGGACTGGGGATTTAGCTCAGTGGTTAGAGTGCTTGCCTAGTGTTATGGTTTGTGTCTAGATGTCTCCCCAAAGCCTCATGTGATAGGAGGTAGCTGGATCTAGTGTGTGATTACTAAATTAGTCTACTGATCAGTTTGGCATGGTTCTGCTGGGATCAAGGATGTGACGCTAGGATTAAGGGTATTAGGATTAAGGGTGGGAGTACTGCCCACCCTAAAGCCAGGTAGCCTGGATAAAATATAAAATACAGGAAGAAGCTGGTT